>SJYX01012826.1:341986-377310 GCA_006410675.1 Oreotragus oreotragus | reverse complement strand
TTACTCCTTGGAAGAAAAGTTATGACCAACCTGGATAGTATATTCAAAAGCAGAGACATTACTTTGCCGACTAAGGTCCGCCTAGTCAAGGCTATGGTTTTTCCTGTGGTCATGTATGGATGTGAAAGTTGGACTGTGAAGAAAGCTGAGTGCCGAAGAATCGATGCTTTTGAACTGTGGTGTTGGAGAAGACTCTTGAGAGTCCCTTGGACTGCAAGGAGATCCAACCAGTCCATTCTGAAGGAGATCAACCCTGGGATTTCTTTGGAAGGAATGATGCTAAAGCTGAAACTCCAGTACTTTGGCCACCTCATGTGAAGAGTTGACTCATTGGAAAAGACTCTGATGCTGGGAGGGATTGGGGGCAGGAGGAGAAGGGGACGACCGAGGATGAGATGGCTGGATGGCATCACGGACTCGATGGACGTGAGTCTGAGTGAACTCCGGGAGATGGTGATGGATAGGGAGGCCTGGCGTGCTGCGATTCATGGGGTCGCAAAGAGTCGGACACGACTGAGCGACTGAACTGAACTGAACTGAAATATCCTTTACCTTGCATTATACATGGTCTAATCTTTTCATTATACAAAGCATTAACAGTAACCTTTCTTAGATAAAGGTGATATATTCAATCCATATTTAAGCAATTTCTAGAGTAAACTCAACTTGTTATTCTTTTTGAGTTTTTCCTATTGACAGTGTCTAAAACTCCAAAAAGAGGAAAAACTAAATGCAATAAAACCTGGATAACACACACACACACAAACACATGCACACAAATAGGATCTAAACTAATAACTTACACAGTTAAAAATAAATAGAAACAAAAGTGTCTCAGAAAGTTCTACCCAGGACATAAAGACAGATTGCAAATCCACCTTCACCTATTACAGTTAATTCTTCTGTGCTTATCTCAGGCAGTAGATCTCTGCTTTAGTTTCCATATATTAATTTGCATTTTCTAGAATTGTATTATACAACTGTCAAAAGTTACCACATTGAATATTTTAAATGGAAGCAGTTTGTAGTACATACAGAATTATTTCCCCTTCATAGATCACTGCCTTGTCATGGAGAAGAGGCTTGTGTAACTCAATGAAGCTATGAGCCATGCCATGCAGGGCCACCCAAGATGGACAGGTCATAGTAGAGAGTTCTGACAAAACATGATTCACTGCAGGAAGCAAACCACCCCAGTATACTTGCTGTGAGAACCTTCAGGAACTGTATAATAGGCCAAAAAGATATGACACCAAAAGATGAGTCCCCCAGGTCTGAAGCTGTCCAATAAGCTACTGGGGAAGAGCAGAAGGGAATTACCCATTGCCCCAGAATGAATGAAGTGGCTGGGCCAAAGTGAATATGATTCTCAGCTGTGGATGTGTCTGGTGAAGAAAGTAAATCCGATGTTGCAAAGAACAGTAATGTATAGGAACCTGGAATGTTAGGTCCATGAATCAAGGAAAACTGGATGTAGTCAAGCAGGAGACTTGTCAGGTAAGAATAACATTGACATGTTAGGAATGGGCGGGAATGGGCGAATTTAATACAGATGACCATTATATCTACTACTGTGGGAAATACTCCTTAGAAGAAACAGAGTAGGAGTAGCCCCCATAATCAATAAAAGAGACCAAAATAAAAGAGATCAAGACTTGAGTGCAACCTCAAAAATGACAGAATGATCTCAGTTCGTTTCCAAGGCAAGCCATTCAACATCACGATAATCCAAGTCTATGCCCCTACCAGCAATGCCAAAGAAGCTGAAGTTGATCAGTTTTACAAAGACCTAGAAGACATCCTAGAACTAACACCTAAAAAAAAAAAAAAAAAAAAAAAAAAAAAAGATGTTCTATTCATCAACAGGGATTGGAATGCAAAAGTAGGAAGTCAAAAGATACCTGGAGCAACAGGGAAGTCTGGCCTTGGAGAACAAAATGAAGCAAGGGCAAAAGTTAAATTAATTCTGCCAAGAAAATGCACTAATCATAGCAAACACCCTTTTTCAACAACACAAGAGACAACTTTACACATGGACATCACCAAATGGTCAATACTGAAATCAAATTGGTTACATTCTTTGTAGCCAAAGATGGAGAAGCTGTATACAGTCAGCAAAAACAGGATCTGGAGCTGACTTTGGCTCAGATCATCAGTTTCTCATAGCAAAACTCAGGCTTAAGCTAAAGAAAACTGGGAAAAACAATAGGCCAGCCAGGTATGACTTAAATCCCATATGAATTCACAGTAGAGGTAATGAACAGATTCAAGGGACTACATCTACTTAACAGTGTGCCTGAAGAACCATGGACAGAGGTCCATAATAGTTACAGGAGGTGGTGAACAAAACCATCCTGAAGCAAAAGAAAAGCAAGAAGGAAAAGTGGTTATCTGAAGGGGCTTTACAAATAGTGGAAAAATGAAGAGAAGTGAAAAGCAAGGGAGTGAGGGAAGGTACATCCAATTAAATACAGAATTCCAAAAAATAGCTAGAAGAGACAAAGTAAACTCAGTCGTATCTGACTCTTTGCAACCCTATGGATTGTAGCCTACCAGGTTCCTCCGTCCATGGGATTTTCCAGGCAAGAATACTGCAGTGGGTTGCCATTTCATTCAGGAGATCTTCCCGACCCAGGGATTGAACCCAGGTCTCCCCACTGTAGGCAGACGGTTTACCATCTGAGGCACCAGGGAAACTCAAAGACTTCTTCAGTGAACAACACTTAATAATAGAAGAAAACAACAAAAGGGGAAAGACTAGAGATCTCTTAAGGAAAATCGGAAATATCAAGAGAGCATTCCACCCAAAAATGGGCACAATAAAAGATAAAAATGGTAGAGACCTGGTAGACACTGAAGAGATCAAGCAGAGATGGAAAGCATACATGGAAGAACTGTATAAAAGAGATCTTAATGAACTGGGTTACTACAGTGGTTATGGTGAGTCACCCAGAGCCAGACATTCTGGAGTGTGAAGTCAAGTAGGGCTTAAGCAGCACTGCTGTTAATAAAGCTAGTGGATGTGATGAGATTCCAGCAGAACTATTCAAATCCCAAAAGGAGGATGCCATCAAGATTTCACATTCCATTATGTCAACAAATCTGGAAGACCTAGCAGTGGCCACAGGACTGGAAAAGGTCAATCCTCATCCCAGTTCTCACGAAGGGTAGTACCAAAGAATGTGCTAACCATCAAACAATGTCACTCATCTCCCATGGTAATAAGGCCATGCTTAAAATCTTGCATGCTAGGCTTCAGCATTATGGGAACCAAGAACTTCCAGATGGCCAAGTTTGGTTTAGAAAAGAAAGAGGAACCAGAGATCAAATTGCCAATATTCACCAGGATATAGAGAAATCAAACGAATTTCAGAAAAACATCTATCCCTGTTTCATCAACTATGCTAAAGCCTTTGACTGTGTGGATCATGGCAAACTGTGGAAAGCTCTTAAGAGATGGGAATATCAGACTATCTTGCCTGTCTCCTGAGAAACCTGTATGTGTCAAGAAGCAACAGTTAGAACCCTGTATGGAACAACTGACTGATTCAAGATCGAGAAAGGAGTACAGCAGCACCATCTGCTGTCACCTTGTTTCTTTAACCTATACGCTGAGCACATCATGAGAAATGCCAGGCTGGATGAGTTACAAGCAGGAATCAAGATAGGTGGGAGAAACATAAACAACCTCAGATATGTGGATGATACCACCTACTCAATGACAGAAAGTGAAGAGGAACTAAAGAGCCTCTTGATGAGAATGAAGGAGGAGAGTGAATGAGCTGGCTTAAGACTAAATATTAAAAAAACTAAGATCATGGCATCTGGACCTGTTACTGCATGGCAAATAGAAGGGGGAAAGGAAGGGGGAAAGGTGGAAGTAGTGACAGATTCCTCTTCTTAGGCTCTACGATATCTACAGATGGTGACTGCAGCCATGAAATCAGAAGACGGTTGCTTCTTTGTAGGAAGGCCATGACAAACGTAGACAGTGTGTTGAAAAGTAACATTACTCTGCCAACAAAGGTCTGTATAGCCAATGCTATGGTCTTCCCAGTGTTCACATATGGTTGTGAGAGCTGGACTGTAAAGAAGGCAGAACGCCAAAGAATTGATGCCTTCAAACTATGGTGCTGGAGAAGACTTCTGAAAGTCCCTTGGAGAGCAAGAAGATCAAACCAGTCAACCTTAAGGGAGATCAACCCTGAATAGTCACTGGAAGGACTGATGCTGAAGCTGAAGCTCCAATACTTTGGTTATCTGATGTGAACAGATGACTCATTGGAAAAGTCCATGATGCTGGGAAAGACTGAGGGAGGAAGGAGAAAAAGGCATCAGAGGATCAGATGGCTAGATGGCATCACTGATGCAATGAACATGAACTTGGGTGGACTTTGCTAGATGGTAAGGGACAGGGACGCCTGGCATGCTGCAGTCCATGGAGTCACAAAGAGCTGGACATGACTGGGCAATTGAACAACAACAACAGAATTCTTTAAAGAAATCAATGAAACAAATAATAGAACAAGTTTTAAGTTTTTTTTTTTAATTTAAACTTTTTGATCAACAGCTTGTTTAGAGTCCCAAGATGTCACATGATTCTAGTTTCCTACTTCTTTCTCAAGAATGAAGAAAGCCTTGGAAAAGAGTGATTGATGAATCTCTAGAAGGACTACTCAGCCTGAGTTGAGAAAGAGTGATTGATGAATCTCTAGAAGGACTACTCAGCCTGACTTGAGAAAGAGTGATTGATGAATCTCTAGAAGGACTACTCAGCCTGCCTTGGGAGCCAAAGAATTGACACAGTCAGCTTGGTATCCCCAAGGTAATTTTGTTTCTGTGTCTATCTCTAAGTGTTTATTCAACTACAAATAAGAGCAAACAGTTATAATTTCCTTAATTTTCCTTCCTGGTTAAGCTTGTATATCAAACTTACACTCCAATCCTTCCTTCTCAGTCTAAAAATGATGGATAGAGAAACAGGTGTGCTTCCTAGGTGGCAACAGTGGTAAAGAACACACCTGCCAACGCAGGAGCCTTCAGAGGTGAGGGCTTGGTCCCTGGGTTGGGAATACACCCTGGAAGAGGGCATGGGAACCCACTCCAGCGTTCTTGCCTGGGAAATCCCATGGACAGAGAAGCCTGGTGGGCTACAGTTCATGGGGTCACAAAGTGTCACACACAAATGAGTGACTAACAGACACAAATAAACACACACACACACGTGAGTGTTAGTCATTCAGTCGTATCCAAGTCTTTGCGCCCCCATGAACTGTAGCCAACCAGGCTCCTCTGTCCATGGAATTCTCCAGGAAAGAATACTGGAGAGGGTTTCCATTTCTTTCTCCAGGAGATCTTCCTGACCCAGGCATCTAACAATAGAACCTAGATCTCCTAGGTCTCCTGCACTGCAGGCAGATTTTTTAACATCTGATTTTTTAAC
Organism: Oreotragus oreotragus; assembly: GCA_006410675.1. NCBI lineage: Eukaryota > Metazoa > Chordata > Mammalia > Artiodactyla > Bovidae > Oreotragus > Oreotragus oreotragus. The sequence continues at coordinate 371,867 of SJYX01012826.1, read as the reverse complement.
ATATATATATATATGATAAAATATTAAGTCCTCTAATTTAAGAACCTGGTTTAAAAACAATCCCAGGAAAGTGCCATCCAAATCATGGTTAAGAAATTTGGCCCTCATGATTTTCTTGCCTAAAAATGGTGTTTTAACATTAGATCTCAGTGCTTTGCTTTATTTTTATTGGTATGAAAGTTCCTATTGCAGTAAGTGACCCCATGGAATGTAGCCCACCAGGCTCCTCTGTACAAGGGATTCTCCAGGCAAGAATACTGGAGTGGGTACCCGTTCCTTTCTCCAGGGGATCTTCCAGACCCAGGGATCGAACCCAGGATCTCCTGCGTTGCTGGCAGATTCTTTATCACTGAACCACCAGGAAAACCCTTCTGTCAAATCAGGCTGGCTCAGCTCCCCGCTCCCTGCTCCGATTGGGGGCAAATAGAACCTACCACCTTGGACCCTGGTGACTGGTGTTCAGAGGTTCAGATGCCCTCTCCTTTGCAGCCTCAGGGGACTGGAAGGAGGGAAGGGCTCCTGACTCCCTGGGCCCCAGCAAAGTGGAGTGTCCCCTCAGGATCCAGCTGGAGCCAAGGAGGCTGAGATAGAAGTTGCCAGTGTGGTGGTCATGGACTTGATCTGCTCCAGGGCCCCCGTTCCCCCTCCACCAGGAATGGACTAATGAATGAGTGGGGGGCAGTGGCGGGAGAGCTGGGGACAAGGTTAGGGTTTCATGAGTGATGGCATGGGAAGGGCATGGCAGACACATCTCTCCACGGGCTGTGTCTTCAAGTCAAACCCCCCACAGTGTGGACAAGGGGGGTTTACTGGATGTGCTTAAGTTGTGTCCTCGTGTTGACTCATTTCATCCTCATAAGAACCCTGTGAGCTGGGTTCTATATTTCCCACATGTTATACACAAGGAAGCTCAGAGAATTAACTCTGGAAAGTGCTCTCCACCACTGTTATTCTGTCTCCAGGATGACAGAATGAACGTTTTCATTTACACCCCACAGTCTGATTATCTTTTCCACCCCACCTTTTTGGCTCGTGGCCTGGGCTAGGGGTTGGGGGGGCCTGCCAATGTCTCATGGCTCCAGGTGAGTGCTCTCCACTCAGACCTCCCAGCTCTGAGCTCCCTTGAGACTCATCCTACCCTCCTGGCACTGCCCATCCCTCAAGGGAAAGAGGAGAGTTCCTGGGAATGAGAACAAGCAGCACACGGATAGGGAACACTCCTGTCCCGCCTGGCCCACAGGCAGCCCTGCAATCGCTCTATGGCTTTAACTGGGTCCTACTTCCTTGTCCCGGAGAAGGCAGTGGCACCCCACTCCAGTACTCTTGCCTGGAAAACCCCATGGATGGAGGAGCCTGGAAGGCTGCAGTCCAGGGGGTCGCTAAGAGTCAGACACGACTGAGCGACTTCACTTTCACTTTTCTCTTTCATGCATTGGAGAAGGAAATGGCAACCCACTCCAGTGTTCTGCCTGGAGAATCCCGGGGACGGAGAAGCCTGGTGGGCTGCCGTCTATGGGGTCGCACAGAGTCGGACACGACTGAAGTGACTTAGCAGCAGCAACTCCCTTGTCCAACTGTCTGCATCACGATCTCTGTCTCCTGAGGAGAGGAACAGTTTTGTTCGACCTCCAGTGGCCACTAAGAGCTTCCTGTGGGGCTCCCTGGGGAAAGTGAAAGTGAAGTCGCTCAGTCGTGTCTGACTCTGCGACCACATGAACTGTAGCCTACCAGGCTCCTCCATCCATGGGATTTTACAGGCAAGAGCACTGGAGTGGATTGCCATTTCCTTCTCCAGGAGATCCTCCCAACCCAGGGATGGAACCCGGGGCTCCTGCATTGCCGGTGGTTTCTTTACCAGCTGAACCACCAGGAGGGATGGTCCCCGGGGAAGGCTTCCACTATCCCGGAAAGCCCCCTCCTCCCCACATGCACCTAGGAGAGGGCGGTCTGGGATCCTGCCTGATGCCCTGGCACAGCAGCTTAATGCGAAGGGGCTGTAATTTACTAGCATTCCCCACTCCTCCCCTTGGTTAACAAAAATCTTCTGAGTTCACAGAAGGGTGGGAGAGAAGAATCTCTACCCAAAAATGTAAGATGCTGGGAGGAGCTCGGAAATGTGCAGAACTATTACTCAAAACGAAATGGTGTTTGTATTTAAAAAACAGTACAAATAATAAAGAGCCCCAGTAAAATATTCAGAGCCTTTGACTCAGTAATTTCACTTATGAGAGCTGATTCTAAGGCAATCTCATTCCAGAGAAGAAGGAAGCAGGAGGCCCAGAGAGGTTCATTACAGAAGTGAACAGTTACAGACAACCTAAATATGGGAGAACGGTGAAATAAATGGAGACTTTGATGTGATGGTATCTCATTGGATCCTTTTATTTATTTATTCGGTTGTGGTGGGTCTTAGCTGTGGCTCATGAGACCTTTCATTGGGGTGCTTGGGCTTAGTTGCCCTGCAGCATGTGGGATCTCAACTTCCTGACCAGCGAGCCAACGCATGACCCCTGCATTGGAAGGCAGCGTCTTAACCACTGGGCCACCAGGGAAGTCCTTGGTCTCTTTTAAAGTGATGCTGATGTCCTGTATCAAACCTAGACTAGCGATTTGTTTCTTACATGATAGTATACATGTTTCAGTGTCATTCTCCCAGATCATCCCACCCTCTCCCTCTCCCACACTTAAAAAAAATAAATCAGTTCAGTTCAGTTCAGTCGCTCAGTCATGTCCGACTCTTTGTGACCCCAGGAATCGCAGCACGCCAGGCCTCCCTGTTCATCACCAGCTCCCAGAGTTCACTTAGACTCACGTCCATCGAGTCCGTGATGCCATCCAGCCATCTCGTCCTCTGTCGTCCCCTTCTCCTCCTGCCCCCAATCCCTCCCAGCATCAGAGTCTTTTCCAATGAGTCAGTTCTTCTCATGAGGTGGCCAAAGTACTGGAGTTTCAGCTTTAGCATCATTCCTTCCAAAGAAATCCCAGGGTTGTTCTCCTTCAGAGATTGGTTGGATCTCCTTGCAGTCCAAGGGACTCTCAAGAGTCTTCTCCGACACCACAGTTCAAAAGCATCAGTTCTTCAGTGCTCAGCCTTCTTCACAGTCCAACTCTCACATCCATACATGACCACAGGAAAAACCATAGCCTTGACTAGATGGACCTTAGTCGGCAAAGTAATGTCTCTGCTTTTGAATATGCTATCTAGGTTGGTCATAACTTTTCTTCCAAGGAGAGATGTGTATAAGAGACAGGTGTGGACAAGGGGGGTTTACTGGATGTGCTTAAGTTGTGTCCTCGTGTTGACTCATTTCATCCTCATAAGAACCCTGTGAGCTGGGTTCTATATTTCCCACATGTTATACACAAGGAAGCTCAGAGAATTAACTCTGGAAAGTGCTCTCCACCACTGTTATTCTGTCTCCAGGATGACAGAATGAACGTTTTCATTTACACCCCACAGTCTGATTATCTTTTCCACCCCACCTTTTTGGCTCGTGGCCTGGGCTAGGGGTTGGGGGGGCCTGCCAATGTCTCATGGCTCCAGGTGAGTGCTCTCCACTCAGACCTCCCAGCTCTGAGCTCCCTTGAGACTCATCCTACCCTCCTGGCACTGCCCATCCCTCAAGGGAAAGAGGAGAGTTCCTGGGAATGAGAACAAGCAGCACATGGATAGGGAACACTCCTGTCCCGCCTGGCCCACAGGCAGCCCTGCAATCGCTCTATGGCTTTAACTGGGTCCTACTTCCTTGTCCCGGAGAAGGCAGTGGCACCCCACTCCAGTACTCTTGCCTGGAAAACCCCATGGATGGAGGAGCCTGGAAGGCTGCAGTCCAGGGGGTCGCTAAGAGTCAGACACGACTGAGCGACTTCACTTTCACTTTTCTCTTTCATGCATTGGAGAAGGAAATGGCAACCCACTCCAGTGTTCTGCCTGGAGAATCCCGGGGACGGAGAAGCCTGGTGGGCTGCCGTCTATGGGGTCGCACAGAGTCGGACACGACTGAAGTGACTTAGCAGCAGCAACTCCCTTGTCCAACTGTCTGCATCACGATCTCTGTCTCCTGAGGAGAGGAACAGTTTTGTTCGACCTCCAGTGGCCACTAAGAGCTTCCTGTGGGGCTCCCTGGGGAAAGTGAAAGTGAAGTCGCTCAGTCGTGTCTGACTCTGCGACCACATGAACTGTAGCCTACCAGGCTCCTCCATCCATGGGATTTTACAGGCAAGAGCACTGGAGTGGATTGCCATTTCCTTCTCCAGGAGATCCTCCCAACCCAGGGATGGAACCCGGGGCTCCTGCATTGCCGGTGGTTTCTTTACCAGCTGAACCACCAGGAGGGATGGTCCCCGGGGAAGGCTTCCACTATCCCGGAAAGCCCCCTCCTCCCCACATGCACCTAGGAGAGGGCGGTCTGGGATCCTGCCTGATGCCCTTGCACAGCAGCTTAATGCGAAGGGGCTGTAATTTACTAGCATTCCCCACTCCTCCCCTTGGTTAACAAAAATCTTCTGAGTTCACAGAAGGGTGGGAGAGAAGAATCTCTACCCAAAAATGTAAGATGCTGGGAGGAGCTCGGAAATGTGCAGAACTATTACTCAAAACGAAATGGTGTTTGTATTTAAAAAACAGTACAAATAATAAAGAGCCCCAGTAAAATATTCAGAGCCTTTGACTCAGTAATTTCACTTATGAGAGCTGATTCTAAGGCAATCTCATTCCAGAGAAGAAGGAAGCAGGAGGCCCAGAGAGGTTCATTACAGAAGTGAACAGTTACAGACAACCTAAATATGGGAGAACGGTGAAATAAATGGAGACTTTGATGTGATGGTATCTCATTGGATCCTTTTATTTATTTATTCGGTTGTGGTGGGTCTTAGCTGTGGCTCATGAGACCTTTCATTGGGGTGCTTGGGCTTAGTTGCCCTGCAGCATGTGGGATCTCAACTTCCTGACCAGCGAGCCAACGCATGACCCCTGCATTGGAAGGCAGCGTCTTAACCACTGGGCCACCAGGGAAGTCCTTGGTCTCTTTTAAAGTGATGCTGATGTCCTGTATCAAACCTAGACTAGCGATTTGTTTCTTACATGATAGTATACATGTTTCAGTGTCATTCTCCCAGATCATCCCACCCTCTCCCTCTCCCACACTTAAAAAAAATAAATCAGTTCAGTTCAGTTCAGTCGCTCAGTCATGTCCGACTCTTTGTGACCCCAGGAATCGCAGCACGCCAGGCCTCCCTGTTCATCACCAGCTCCCAGAGTTCACTTAGACTCACGTCCATCGAGTCCGTGATGCCATCCAGCCATCTCGTCCTCTGTCGTCCCCTTCTCCTCCTGCCCCCAATCCCTCCCAGCATCAGAGTCTTTTCCAATGAGTCAGTTCTTCTCATGAGGTGGCCAAAGTACTGGAGTTTCAGCTTTAGCATCATTCCTTCCAAAGAAATCCCAGGGTTGTTCTCCTTCAGAGATTGGTTGGATCTCCTTGCAGTCCAAGGGACTCTCAAGAGTCTTCTCCGACACCACAGTTCAAAAGCATCAGTTCTTCAGTGCTCAGCCTTCTTCACAGTCCAACTCTCACATCCATACATGACCACAGGAAAAACCATAGCCTTGACTAGATGGACCTTAGTCGGCAAAGTAATGTCTCTGCTTTTGAATATGCTATCTAGGTTGGTCATAACTTTTCTTCCAAGGAGTAAGCGTCTTCTAATTTCCTGGCTGCAGTCACCATCTGCAGTGATTTTGGAGCCCAAAAAAATAAAGTCTGACACTATTTCCACTGTTTCCCCATCTATTTCCCTTGAAGTGATGGGACCGGATGCCATGATCTTCGTTTTCTGAATATTGAGCTTTAAGCCAACTTTTTCACTCTCCTCTTTCACTTTCATCAAGAGGCTTTTTAGCTCCTCTTCACTCCCTGCCATAAGGGTGGTGTCATCAGCATATCTGAGGTTATTGATATTTCTCCCAGCAATCTGGATTCCAGCTTGTGTTTCTTCCAGTCCAGCATTTCATGGCTGCAATCACCATCTGTAGTGATTTTGGAGCCCCCAAAAATAAAGTCTGACACTGTTTCCCTTTCCTTACTAAATTATAAATTTCATGAAAGCAGGAATTATATGTGTCTTATTCACCCTTCTAGTCTTAATGTCTACAACAATTCCTAGCACCAAATGGGCTTTCTGTAAATATTTTTAAATGATTGATGATTGAAGGATGCATCCAGCAACGTGAGCCTTTGCTGTTCAAGTTATCTCTAGCTATGCCAACTATTGTCGTTGTTCAGTTGCTCTTTCATGTCCGACACTTCGCAACCCCATGGGTTGTAGCACCCCAGGCATCCCTGTCCTTCACTATCTCCTGGAGTTTGCTTAGACTCATGTCCATTGCATCAGTGGTGCCACTCAGCCATCTCATCCTCTGTCACCCCCTACCTGCAATCTTTCCCAGCATCAGGGTCTTTTCTAATGAGTCAGCTCTTCGCATCAGGTGGCCAAAGTAGTGAAGCTAGCAATCTTGATTCCAGCTTGTGTTTCTTCCATTCCAGCATTTCTCATGATGTACTCTGCATAGAAGTTAAATAAGCAGGGTGACAATATACAGCCTTGATGTACTCCTTTTCCTATTTGGAATCAGTCTGTTGTTCCATGTCCAGTTCTAACTGTTGCTTCCTGACATGCATACAGGTTTCTCAAGAGGCAAGTCAGGTGGTCTGGTATTCCCATCTCTTTCAGAGATGTCCATCTGTCCATAAGTCTACCTAATTTTGGTGCTTCTTGTGCAAGTTCATTTGGCCCTTAAACTCTGCTAAGTCCTTCAACTTAGCATTTACCAAAAAATAAAACTGACATTCTGATTGTTGTTGGCCATCCTTTTGTTTTACTTTTTAAAATTTTTCTGAACCTTGGCAAGGAAATAGGATGCTATTTATTGGACCTTCACAAAGATGACAACAGTTTCTATATTTTATAAAAAAAAAAAAAACAGAAGCAGAAAATATTAAGAAGAGGTGCAAGAATACACAGCAGAACTATACAAAGAAGATATTAATGACCCAGAAGCATGATGGTGTGATCACTCACCTAGAGCCATACATTCTGGAGTGTGAAAGCAAATGGGCTTTAGGAAACATAACTTCAGACAAAGTTAGTGGAGGTGATGAAATCCCAGTTGAGCTATTTCAAATCCTAACAGATGATGCTTTTAAAGTACTGCACTCAGTGTGCCAGCAAATTTAGAAAATTCAGCAGTGGCCACAGGAAACAGTTTTCATGCCAATCCCAAAGAAAGGTAATGCCAAAGAATGTTCAAACTACCACACAATTGCCCTCATTTCACACGCTAGCAATGTTAGGCTCAAAATTCTCAAAGCTGGGCTTCAACAGTACATGAACTGAGAACTTCCAGATGTTCAAGCTGGATTTAGAAAAGGCAGAGGAACCAGAGATCAAATTGCCAACATCCACTGGATCATAGAAAAAGTAAGAGAATTGCAGAAAAACATCTATTTCTGCTTCATTGACTACACTAAAGCCTTTGACTCTGTGGATCACAACAAACTGGAAAAATCTTCAATAGATGGGAATACCAGACCACCTTACCTGCCTCCTGAGAAACCTGCCTGCAGGTCAAGCAGCAACGGTTAGAATCAGACATGGAACAACAGACTGGTTCAAAATTGGGAAAGGAGTACATAAAGACTGTATATTTTCACCCTGCCTATTTTACTTATATGCAGAGTACATCAGGCTGGATGAAGGCAGCTGGAATCAACATTGCCAGGAGAAATATCAATAACCTCAGATATGCAGAAGACACCACCCTTATGGCAGAAAGTGAAGAGGAACTAAACAGTCTCTTGATGAAAGTGAAAGAGGAGAGTGAAAAAGCTGGGCTAAAACGTAACATTCAAAAAACTAAGATCATGGCATTTGGTCCCATTATTTCATGGCAAATAGATGAGGAAACAATGGAAAAAGTGACAGACTTTATTTTATTGGGCTCCAAAATCACTGCAGATGGTGACTGCGGCCACAAAATTAAAAGATACTTGTTTCTTGGAAGCTAAAACGTAACATTCAAAAAACTAAGATCATGGCATTTGGTCCCATTATTTCATGGCAAATAGATGAGGAAACAATGGAAAAAGTGACAGACTTTATTTTATTGGGCTCCAAAATCACTGCAGATGGTGACTGCGGCCACAAAATTAAAAGATACTTGTTTCTTGGAAGAAAAGCTATGACAAACCTAGACAGCACATTAAAAATCAGGGACAATACTTTGCCAACAAAGGTCTGTATAGTCAAAGTTATGGTTTTTCCAGTAGTCATGTATGGGTGTGAGTGCTGGATGGCAAAGAAGGCTGAGCATTGAAGAATGGATGCTTTTGAACTGTGGTGTAATATAAATAAAGTGATGCTTATGAAATGTGTGTAACAACTGGGAATGTGTGTACATTGTAACTAAAATATTAAACTACATAAAATATATGTGCCGAAGGGAATGAGCGAAAACCGTAATAATTCTGGTGTGTGGTGACTTTCTCTAAAATTTCTTGCCTGGAAAATCCCACAGACAGAGGAGCCTGGTATGCTACAGTCCATGGGATCGCAAAGAGCTGGACACGTCTGAGCAACTTCACTTTCCTTTTTTTCTTAAAAATAATTGTCTTTGATTGAAATACTCCTACAATTAAAAAAAAAAGAAAGAAACTAATGAGGCAGGAATGGTGGCCAGAAAGGGGCATCTGGACTGCTGGCAGTGTTCAATGTCTGCACCCAGGTGCTGGGTACATAGATGCATTCATTTCATGAACATTCTATGTACTGTATACTTGGGATACGTGAACATTTCTGTATGTATGTTACTTCAGTGGAAAGCTGAAAATGAAAAGAAAAAATGATATACTAAAAAACAGAAAGACTGACCACTTCATGTTTAACTGGACACATTCTGAGCTGTAGCCTAATAATTAGCAAGGGTTTCTTTTTCTCCTAAAATTTCCTCTTATTAAAAATTAGTAATCACTGTTTTTAAAAGTCCTTTTCTCTGGGATTATTTGAAGCCAAAGACCTGGACAACAGGAAGGCTGATTGAAGAACATATAGTACCTAATGGCTGTGAAACCTCAGATTTGTGGTTTCCAAACCAGAATATGCACACAAATCTTCTGGATGACTTGACTGCTTGGTAATATGTAGTGCTGGATCCCACCTAGGTCTAGGCTGGGCCCAGGAATTTGCATTTCTAGCAAATTCCTAGGTGATGGTGATGCTGCTGGTCTGTGGAACACACTTTGAGAGTCACTCCCCTGAGATAACCCTCTGGGATTCCAAGCACAATCGCAGGGGAGGGCCGTAAGTGTCAAGGCATAGTCTTCCTTCTGCAAAACCAAAGCTGGTGTTAGGTCTTGCTGATCATAATTCTATCACACCAGAAGATGTCAGTGCCTCTGGTCATCTGGCACTCGGCTCTGTGCGGAAGGAACTGATTTTCACTGGCCTTACTGATGCCTTCCAATAACTCTAGCCAAAGCTCCTGTTGGTGTTGCCAGGTGTGAAAGGGACACAGAGGCAAAAGCATTCAAGAATGAGGGAGGTACAGATTAGGATGCCTGGTACTGTACCTTTAGACTCAAGTGAGTGCCTTTTTAGGGGGTGAAAGAACAGTAGTTTATTGAGGACTTACCCTAGACTAGTCACTATGCTGGGAGCTGTGTGTGCCTCGTCTCAGTTCATCCTCAAAAACCACCCTCCAAGGTCAGGAGGATCACTGTCCCCGTGGCCTGCCCAAAGCCCATGGCTTATACATGGATGTGTGGATGGAGGCCTGGGAGCAGACCATGTGGCCCCGTGCGGGCAGAGCTGGTGGGCACTCAGTCACCACCCTCCCTCTTCTTGCAACTGTCTGCTTCAGTGGCCAGGGAGTAGAGATCCCAGGGCAGGCTGCATGGGCAGCCCAGGAAAAGGATGGATTCCGTAGGAGGGGTTGGTGGAGGAGACAGTCCCTGGGGAAGGCAAGCTGGAGAAGAGAGAAGGGGACACCGGGGTTGGGGGTAGGGGAAGAGGGAGGGGTCGGGAACAATCCAGGAAGCGAGACACCGAGGGCGGGGTGTGCTGGGACTTAGGGATGGAAGAGGGCTTCCCTGGTGGCTCAGACGGAATGGAAGAAATGCAATGAGAGAAGCAGAAGGCCCGAAGGCTCACTTCTCTGCAGATCCTGTCCTCAGGTGTGGCTGGATCCAGGGCCACCGGGACTCCACCCCTCCGTATTTTCTGACTTTTCTACAAGGGACATATTGGGAAAAAGGAGTGGCTACAATCAGGCAGTGGTCATGTATGGATGTGAGAGTTGGACTGTAAAGCTGAGCGCCGAAGAACTGATGCTGTTGCTCTGTGGTGTTGGAGAAGATTCTTGAGGGTCCCTTGGACTCCAGGGAGATCCAACCAGTCCATCCTAAAGGAAATCGGTCCTGAATATTCATTGGAAAGACTGATACTGAAGCTGAAACTCCAATACTTTGGCCAACTGATGAGAAGAACTGACTCCTTGGAAAAGACCTTGATGCTGGGAAAGATTGAAGGCAGGAGGAGAAGGGGACAAAAGAGGATGAGAAGGCTGGATGGCATCACCAACTCAATGGACATGAGTTTGAGTAAACTTGGGAGTTGGTGATGGACAGGGAGGCCTGGCGTGCTGTAGTCCATGGGGTCGCAGAGAGTCAGACATGACTGAGCGACTGAACTGAACTGAAGATGGGGCGGCCTGGGGTCAGGCTAGGGTGGGCTGGGGTGCTGCAGAAGCCCTTTGAGGCCTCTTGGGTGGGAAGCGCTCCAGAGGCTGCTCTTCTTGCCTCCTCTGGGAGAAGGTGGCCAGCCGAGAGCGCTCTGCTAGAGTCCTTATCACCCTGTCGTGTTGCTCTTCTTCCCTGGGGGCCACCTGGAGTGTGAGGGTGGCAATCCCGCCCCACGCAGCTCCGCCTGATGGTTACGTGACTCTGTAGGGCTCCTGTTGGTACCCAGATTTCCTCCTGTAGGTTCTCGTTCTTCACCCCTGCTCCCTCCCCGAGGATCTGAAACACCTGGGTCTCTGCAGCTGACCCTGGCCTGCTCACCTGCGAACGTGCAGGCAGGGGCTGATGGTCTCCCTTCCTCTTTAGGGCACCTCATCGAGTCTGCGAGGCATCTCAGAGACTGTGGGGCACCCCATCCAGTCTAATGCTTCGTGGACTGCTGTATCATGAAGCTCTGTTGCATTGGCTGGCATTTCGTGGAAGCAGCCTTAACAGAAGATCAAGATTCACTCCGGCTCTGTCCCCCGGTCTCAGATCTGTTCGCACCTGCCTGCCTTTCTGAGTTGTTCTATCCTGAACTGCAAGGACACGCTATTAATCTTTATTATCTTTTTATTCCACAACCCCCACCCCCAACACACCGCAGCAAGAAGGGACCCAGGAGTGTTACCCAGAAGGTGGCCTGACTTTCTTTATTTCCCCCCCACCAGATGGAAAGTACCGCTGTGTCTCTGATCACGGCCTCACTAGAGCCATGAGACAGTGTCCAGCAGGGGCCTTGAGATGGCAAGCCCTTTGCCGCCACCCCCCCCACACACACATATACAGCTTGCACCCTGCTTGGAGCGGCTGCCATTCGGCCTTCCTGCAGACTCTCTCACATTGTTGGTCATGGGATCGTGAAAGGACACATTTGAGAAGCCATTCCTGTGTTTTCATTACACTAAGACCTTCCTGCATTGGAGATGGTCCCAACACATCTCCAAGATGACTTGGCTACCCAGGGCCCAGACAGGTGGGGCCCAGGGCTCACACACCTCTCTGCCTGGGCTCTTGTCTAAGGCCATTCAAGGTGTTGAGAGGTCGCTTGAGACGAGAGGCTGGGGTGTAAGGCGAGCTCAGGTAGTCAGTTCCTTCTCTGCCACTCAGTGAGGGGAGGTGAGGTGAGTCCAGCTGTAGGAGACTACGCCACCCTGGTCTCTTCATTACCTCCTAACTGGTCCTTTGGAGAAGGAATGGCCAGGAGGTGGATTTTCATGTACTGATAGCTCTTCCAAGATTAAGAAGGACATTTCTGAGGGTTTCCTGGGTGACACCTGATGCTATTAACCGGTGTGTAAGAGGATTTCCAAGGATGGAGTAAGCCTCAGAGGCTATAGGAATGGCAGTTCCTTTGACCCCTGTTGAAAGACTCAAATTCCAGTGGAGTGTTGGGTAGGCACGAAATTCCATGTTTGAATCACAGCAAAGATTAAAAGCAGACTCAAAGGCATCTCTAGTGGGTGGTCCTAACTGTGTGGTCTTGACCTTGATATTGTATGAGAATTTGCAGTTCATCACAATAGACCAGGCATTCCATACTTGGACTCTGCGATTGGGAAGCTCGTGGTGAGGAAGGGGCAGAGGGTGGCCAGGCTGGGAGGAACCATGCTCCCATCACAGCTGGGAAGATGCTGCTGCAAAGCCTCCCATCTCCAGACCCACAGGATCAGGAGCAGCAGTAGAGCAGAGAGAGACGCTGTGAGCGGGGCTTGTACAGGCTGGCTCAGTGGCTCAGTGGTAAAGAATCCCCCTGCCAGTGCAGAAGAAGCAGGTTCGATCCCTGGGTTTCGAAGATCCCCTGGAGGAGGAAGTGGCAACCCACTCCAGTATTCTTGCCTGGGAAATCCCATGGACCTCTAGAGGAGTCTGCTCTGCTGCAGCCCATGGGATCCCAAAGAGTCAGACATGACTTAGCGACGAAACAACAACAACCATCTTAGCCTCAGTTGTCATCTTTTCTGGAGGGCTAAATGCAATGAGGACAGTGAATGTGTTCTGGGGAGAAGATGTCTCTATGAGAGGCAGAGTTGAGGTCAGGACCCCCATTCAGGAAAGGACAGGGTGGAGCCAGTGTCTGTTGGTCAAAGATTCTGTGCCAGCTACTGAGCAAAGAGCATTATGCCACACTGAAAGCCTGAAAGTGAAGCCGCTCAGTCGTGTCCGACTCTTTGTGACCCCACGGACTGGGGCCTGCCAGGCTCCTCCATCCATGGGATTTTTCCAGGCAAGAAAACAGGAATGGGTTACCATTTCCTTCTCCAGGGGATCTTCCCAACCCAGGGATGGAACCCGAGTCTCCCACACTGCAGGCAGACTCCTTACTGTTTAAGCCACCACGGAAGTGTATACCCACACTACCATGCAACAAACCATTTTAAAGACAGAGGAAACGTGAACAAGAGGGTTACGTGTTATCCCAGGATCACAGAGCTAATGAAGGGCAGAGTGAGAGCTGGAGCTCAGATCGGCCAGACGCCAATGGCAGACTCTTTACTGGTGCGTCCTAACTGCTTCCCCCAACACAGACAGCAGGAGACGTTTACCTGGAGGTTGTTTCCCGGCAGCATCAGAGCATTCCTTGTAATTCACAAGCATTAGTTGTATCTCGATTCCCACCTTCCGCTCTTACTCAAAAAAGCACTTCCCACACAAGTGAATGCAAGTGATATTATTAAGCGCCATTTAATAGTACTATGTACTAAGTGATTAAGAATATTATGCTTGCAAATCTGGAGACTTTACCAATATTAACACTCCTAGTAACTGACTTCATACTGTGTGTGTGTGTTCAGTCATCAGTTGTGTTCGGCTGCTTGCAACCCAATGGGCTGTAGCCTGCCAGGATCCCCTCTCCACGGGATTTTCCAAGCAAGAATACTGAAGTGGGTTGCCCTTTCTTCCTCCAGAGGATCTTCCCAGCCCAGGGACTGAACCCATCTCTCCTGCGTCTCCTGCACTGCAGGCAGACTCTTTACCACTGAGTCACTGGGGAAGTGTCTTCATGCCATACCTGGTTTGAAATCCACTTATACATCATGACACTGTTTGAGAACCAGCCAGTTGTACTACCCATGATGACAAGTTTGGTCCTCGCTCACATATGCTGCAAGGCTGGCCACCTGAATGGGGTTCGTCTCATTCTGAATGGCAAAGGGCACTGATACAAAAAAGCAAGGGTGTTTGGGCAGGTTGCAACTTTTCCTCTAACTTCCCGTCCAAAGGGGATGCTGTTCTAGGCCAGGCTCTGATTTGTAGTAGTGATGTTTCTTGTTTTGTTTATTTATTTGTTGATTGATTCAATGCTGTTTGGAGAACAGTGTTTTTTTTGTTTTTGTTTTTTAATATATCTTTTCCTGTTCTTAAAAAAAAAAAAAAAAACACTTTTTATTGTGTATCAGGGTATAGCCAACTAACAGGGGGCTTCCCTGGTGGCTCAGAGGGTAAAGCTTCAGCCTGCAATGTGGGAGACCTAGGTTCGAACCCCAGGTCAGGAAGACTCCCCTAAAGAAGGAAATGGCAACTCACTCCACTACTCTTGCCTGGAAAATGCCGTGGACGGAGGAGCCTGGTAGGCTACAGTCAATGGGATCACAAAGAGTAGTACATGACTGAGCAACTTCACTTTCACCATAGCCAACTAACAATGTTGTGATAGTTTCAGGTGAATAGGGAAGGGACTCAGCCATACATATACATGTATCTGTTCTCCCCAAAACTCCTCCCCACCATGATGGGTACAGTACAGGTGCCATGTATTGTATGAGTATGAACCATGGCTGGTTCTCAAACAGAGTCATGACGTACAGGTGGATTTCAAATCAGGTACGGTACAAAGTCGCTTCCCCAGGGGCTCAGCAATAAAGAACCCATCCGCAATGCAGGCTGCCACATGACGTTAGGCAGAGCAATGTGCTATCCGGTAGGTCCTTTTTGGTTATCCATTTTAAACATAGCCATGTGTATGTCGACCCCAGATTCCCTAATTATCCCTTCCTCCCATTCTTCACCCCCCACCCAGCAACCACAAATTCTCTAAGTCTGTGAGTCCCTTTCATAAATAAGCTCATTTGTACAATTTCTTTTTAGATTCCGCATATAGGATGCCATGCAATATTTCCCCTTCTCTGTCTGACTGACTTCACTCGGTATGACTATCTCCAGGTCCATCCCTGTTGCTGCAAATGGCATGATTTCATTCTGTCTTGATGACTGAGTAATATTCCACTGTGTGTGTGTCTGCGTGTATCTTCTTTATCCATTCCTCTGATGACTGACGTTTCGGTTTCTTTCACATCTTGGCTATCATAAACAGTGTTGGAATGAACATCTTTTGGATCATGTTTTTCTCCAGATATATGCCTAGAAGTGGAACTGCAGCGTCATATGGTAGCTATATTTTTAGTTTTTTAAGGAACCTCCCTACTGTTCTCCATAGAGGCTGTACCAATTTACCTTCCCACCAACAATGTAGGAGGGGAGAGAACACTGATTTTTAGAGAGATCGTTTTGTCAAAGAATGTTCCAAGGGGGTTTGGAGGTTCCATAGAGGTGGTTCGTGGACTTCCTGGAGGTATTGGTGAAGAACGGAGACTGGGAGCAACTTATCTAACATAATAAGCTACTTTTTTGCTGTTTTATGTAACAGTGCTGCGTACAGTTCCATCCCATGAAAGACCCATTGAGGCTCTTTTTGAAGTTTGAAAACCACTGCTTTAAAATGATGCTTTCATGATCCCATAGGCAAAAACATTCCTGCTGATGGGCAAGTCCTTCTCCTGTGACCCCTCATACTGGCTGTCAGTTAAGAGGTTCTGAATCTAAATCTCCGTACAGACGCATTCTCTGGGGCAAGAAGTGAGTCTCCCTGGTGGAGTGGCTGGGGTAGCTAGGCTCCAAGGAACAAAAGGGAATGCGCATTGGTGGATGTGGGAAGAAACAGGAAAATAAATCCACCTGTTTGATCTCATGATGGCCTTTCAGACTGTAAAAGGAGGGAATATGGGGTAAGGAGCCCTCCTTGTTTTATTAAGGACTTTATTCTCCATCCAGAGGGGGCCTCCTGCTATCTTGGGTGTTTGCAGAAACTATTCCCATGCATCCAGGTGATTTCAGAATTGCTGCTGATTTGAACCTCTCCAACCAAGCAAATTGGCCCTAGTGGGGCCAAAGCGGGGCTTGGCAGTAGATTGTCTTTCCTTTCACCATTCCTTCTGTCTTCTTCCTGCTGTCTTCATCTTCTCCAAGTCATAGAAAGTTAAAATTCACCATTTGGCATTCTCCTCAAAGTTATGTGGCAGCCTAGATGGGAGGCAGGTTTAGGGAGAATCAGTTCAGTTCAGTCGCTCAGTCGTGTCCGATTCGTTGTGACCCCATGGACTACAGCACTTCCCTGCCTTTCACCATCTCCCGGAGCTTGCTCAAACTCATGTCCATCGAGTCAATGATGCCATCCAACTATCTCATCCTCTGTCGTTCCCTTCTCCTCCTGCCTTCAATTTTTCCCAGCATCAGGGTCGTTTCCAAGGAGTTGGTTCTTCGAATCAGGTGGCCCATGTATTGGAGTTTCAGCTTCAGCATCAGTCCTTCCAATGAATATTCAGGACTGATTTCCTTCAGGATGGACTGGCTGGATCTCCTTGAAGTCCAAGGGACTCTCAAGAGTCTTCTCCAACATCACGGTTCAAAAGCATCAATTCTTGGGTGCTCAGCTTTCTTTATAGTCCAACTCCCACATCCATATATGAGTCCTCGAAAAACCATAGCTTTGACTAGATGGACCTTTGTCGGCAAAGTAATGTCTCTGCTTTTTAATATGCTGTCTAGGTTGGTCATAGCTTTTTTTCCAAGGAGCAAGTGTCTTTTAATTTCATGGCTGCAGTCACCGGCTGCAGTCACCATCTGCAGTGATTTTGGAGCCCCCCAAAATAAAATCTGTCATTGTTTCAATTGTTTCCCCATCTATTTCCCATGAAGTGATGGGACCGGATGCCATGATCATGATCAATAACCTCAGATGCACAGATGACACCACCCTTATGGCACAAAGCAAAGAAGAACTAAAGAGCCTCGTGATGAAAGTGAGAGAGGAGAGTGAAAAAGCTGGCTTAAAACTCAACATTCAGAAAACTGAGATCATGGCATCTGGTCCCATCACTTCATGGCAAATAGATGGGGGAGAATAGATGCATACATACGGATGGCCGGCCGAGTCCCTTCTCTGTTAACCTGAAGCTATCACAACATTGTTAATTGGCTGTGTGAGAGTGCTCAGTCCCTTTAGTCGTGTCCGATTCTTTGCAACCCCGTGGACTGTAGCCCACCAGGCTCCTCTGTCCATGGGATTGTCCAGGCAAGAATACTGGAGTGCGTAGCCAGTCCCTCCTCAACAGATAGAATGAGAGTAATGATACCCAGCTCAGATGTGCAGTGGGGTGGATAACCTTGAGTCAGAACAGAACAGTGCTGAGTGCCCAGCACAGAGTGATGCTCAGTAAACGGTCCGTCCCCACCACCCCCTCCACCCCCATCACTGAACAGTCATAGTAGAGTTGGTGTTCTTCAATGAGCAATGGAAAAAGAGGAGAAAATGAAAATGCTACAATATTAGTGATGGACCAAAAGAAGGAATCGATTGTATCATGAATAAGAAATAGAGTTTCTGTCTTTACTGTTGGTATGAGATCACAGCCAGAATTGTTCAACTGGAGGAAGATAGAGTAAATGGAGACAAACTGAAGGTGTTGAGGGGCTGTTTGGACACTTTCTCGGCTCAAGGCTGGTTGAAGTGCAAGTGTAAGTCACTCAGTCGTGTCCAACTCTTTGAGACCGCAGGGACTGTAGTCTGCCAGGTTCCTCTGTCCACGGAAATCTTCAGGCAAGAATACTGGAGTGGGTTGCCATGCCCTCCTCCAGGCGACCTTTACAACCCAGGGATAGAACCCAGGTCTGCCACATTGCAGGCAGATTCTTTACCATCTGAGCTACTAGGGAAGCTCAAGAATACTGGAATGGGTAGCCTATCCCTTCTCCAGTAGATCTTCCAGACTCAGGAATCAAACCAGAGTCTCCTGCATTGGAGGCTGATTCTTTACCAGCTGAGCTTCCAGGGAAGTCCACAGGGATGGTTCAGTTCAGTTCAGTTCAGTTCAGTCACTCAGTCGTGTCTGACTCTTGGCGACCTCATGCCAGGCCTCCCTGTCCATCACCAACTCCCTGAGTTCACTCAGACTCACATCCATTGAGTCCGTGATGCCATGCAGCCATCTCATCCTCTGTCGTCCCCTTCTCCTCCTGCCCCTAATCCCTCCCAGCATCAGAGTCTTTTCCAATGAGTCAACTCTTTGCATGAGGTGGCCAAAGTACTAGAGTTTCAGCTTCAGCATCATTCCTTCCAAAGAAATCCCAGGGTTGTTCTCCTTCAGAATGGACTGGTTAGATCTTGCAGTCCAAGGGACTCTCAAGAGTCTTCTCCAACACTCACAGTTCAAAAGCATCAATTCTTCAGTGCTCAGCCTTCTTCACAGTCCAACTCTCACATCCATACGTGCGACAGGACAAACCATAGCCTTGACTAGATGGGCCTTAGTCGGCAAAGTAATGTCTCTACTTTTGAATATGCTGTCTAGGTTGGTCATAACTTTTCTTCCAAGGAGTAAACATCTTTTAATTTCATGGCTGCAGTCACCATCTGCAGTGATTTGGGAGCCCAAAAAAATGAAGTCTGACACTGTTTCCACTGTTTCCCCATTTATTTGACATGAAGTGATGGGACCGGTTGCCATGATCTTAGTTTTCTGAATGTTGAGCTTTAAGCCAACTTTTTCACTCTCCTCTTTCACTTTCATCAAGAGGCTTTTTAGTTCCTCTTCACTTTCTGCCATAAGGGTGGTATCATCTGCATATCTGAGGTTATTGATATTTTTCCCGGCAATCTTGATTCCAGCTTGTGTTTCTTCCAGTCCAGCGTTTCTCATGATGTACTCTGCATAGAAGTTAAATAAGCAGGGTGACAATATACAGCCTTGACGCACTCCTTTTCCTATTTGGAACCAGTCTGTTGTTCCATGTCCAGTTCTAACTGTTGCTTCCTGACCTGCATACAGATTTCGCAAGAGGCAGGTCAGGTGGTCTGGTATTCCCATCTCTCTCAGAATTTTCCACAGTTTATTGTGATCCACATAGTCAAAGGCTTTACTGATGACCTATTTGGAGATGGTTTCCTTAAAGATGAAGGTGAAAGTGAAAGTCACTCAGTCATGTCCGATTCTTCGCGACCCCAAGGACCATACAATCCATGGAATTCTCCAGGCTAGAATACTGGAGTGGGTAGCCTTTCCCTTCTCCAGGGGATCTTCCCAACCCAGGGGTCAAACCCAGGTTTCCCACATTGCAGGTGGATTCTTTACCAGATGACCCACAAGGGAGTTATCCCTTAAAGATACCCTAGGAAAATGTGGCCAGTCACCTTTCTCTGTTTCTCAGGACCGCCAGCCCAGCTGGGGGCAGGAAGAGACAGAGCAACAGACAATAGGCTGGGCAGACCCTGAATATTTGATACCCCGATCTGCCATCCTCTACAACCAATTTACACTGGGATATAATCAGGTAGTCAATAATAATCATTATTTCCCTGACTGTTGATAATTTAAAAATAAACAGTTCAAAATCTTGAACACATTTCAATGTTTCAATGTTATTATTCAAATTAAGTAAGATTTTTCATGTAAAAACTAATATTTAAGCTTGCAAATATTACATCTCACAGTTCTCTTTCACTGTTTTAAATTTTAAATGCAAATAAAAATTTCACATAGAATAACAAGACTGAAGTAAGTCGAGTTCTTTCCCTGTCTCTAGAAATCTCTGTGCTATCATTGTTTACTTTGAATTTACCATTTAAACACAAGGATGTGTTTAGGA
Source organism: Oreotragus oreotragus (assembly GCA_006410675.1). NCBI lineage: Eukaryota > Metazoa > Chordata > Mammalia > Artiodactyla > Bovidae > Oreotragus > Oreotragus oreotragus. The sequence continues at coordinate 352,113 of SJYX01012826.1, read as the reverse complement.
AGTACCACAGGGGTCAAGACACAGATAGGCCTTAAGTGAGCTTAGATGATCCTACGTTTTTAAGAATGGACTCTTGAAACACCCCTAGAGCTAAAGGGAGCTAAGTTTGTGTGTGTGTGGCTGACTTATTACCTTCAGGTGGAATGCAATTTGTATTAAAGGACAAGTAATATGAATATGCTAATTTGAAGCTTATATATATTATTAAAACTCAACAGCAAATGCAACAGTTTTGTTTTGCTTTTTTCTTTTTTTGGCCCATGCCACACAGCATGTGGGTTCTTAATTCCCTGATGGGGGTTTGAACCTACACTCCCTGCATTCGACACACTGGAAGCAGAGTCTGAACCACTAGACTGCAGGGAAGTCCTGGGAAGAGTGTTTTATCACTGACATTGTTTTGACTTGCTGGAGCAAGGTGAGAACACAACTTAGCCTGACTTAAGAGTTAGCTTTACACTGTTTTTACATCCCATTAGACGGTGACCCCTTTCTTGCTTGCATCCATGGGTAGCCAATCACCACCAATCTGCCGATGGTACGGCCCAGGTGTGGCGGACGCTGTTGGTTGCTCACCCAATAGCCTTTTCTGCTTCCTTCTGTAACGGAAGGGAATCTTGCTTGTCACTGAACATTAATGTTCTCAGGAGCAGAGCGCTTCTCCCCCAGCTTCAGGGAGTAAATGTATTTTGAACCAATCTCAGCAACCATTTCTCCTCTGATAGTGACTGGTTTAGGGTGAGTGTGGTTCTGGATTCTGGCTGAGAAGACATGAGGATAAGTCTGCTGCAGCGGGGAGAAAGATTTTCCTCTGGAATCAAATCAAGACAAACAAAAACAAACTAGAGACACAGGGGGGACATTTCTCCCAGCATAAATTCATATATGCACATACTCCCTTCCCGGCTTTGGACACGTTGGGTGAGGAAGTGGTACCTATGCCGCGAAAAGCAAGCTTCACCTCTAGGGGGACCAGGTGAAGGTGACAGCCAGTATGCTAAGGACAGCCACCCAAAAGATGAAACCCCCTGCCCCTGGAGACTTCGCCACGTGAGACCATAGACCTATTCCTGAAGCCCCTGGACTCTCCGGGTGCTTGAGGCTAAAACTAAGCACAGAGTGCACATGTGGTCACCGAGGAAGTGGCTCAGCTCAGGACGAAGAAAACCAGGGAGAAGGGAGAACAGAGCATGTCCTGGAACAGAGCGGGGTGGAGAAGGGACGCTGGGCCAGGGTTCCTGACGGTTGGCTTCAGACGACACCATTGACCTGAACGTCTTGGCAACTGAACCGGAACCACACTGACTGAATGGATGGGCAAATGGGTGGGTGCGGCAAGGTCCACCGAGGCTTTTGTAAGCCAGTGAGGCTGTTACTAGTGCAGTGCCCACCTATTATAACCCATCAATCATGGCGCTCATTACGCTCCTCCTCCCCAACCAAGCAAAGTGTAGTAAATCATAAAATAGTGTGAACTGCGAGAAAGTCAGTGGCCCTGAGCCACTTGCTGATTCATTCTTGATCTCAGTCCTGGTCTCCTAGAAAACAGAGTTGGAGGCCAGCTGATTTGTGTTGATGCACGGCAAAAGCCATCACAATAGTGTAAAGTAATTATCCTCCAATTAAAATAAATAAAAGACAGGAAAAGAAGAAACACCAGAAACAAAAAAAAAATGTTGACACTTCACTGGGGAAGTATAAGGCCTGGGAAGGGAGGGTGGTGGGAAAGGGAGGGAGGTGAGGTCAGATGCCAAGCAAAGTGATGTGATGGGTACTGTACTGGCCACCACGTGCCTAGTTGGTCTCAAAGAAACCTAGCAGGGGGTCTGGCGTGCGTGTCCCTTCTGGAGGGCTTATAAAGAGAAACCACACCATGAAACAGTGCTCAGAGGGCAGGGAAATAAGGGAAGAATTCAGGCAGCGACCCTCCTGAGCTTCTAGGGTGCATCGTCTGGCACCCTCAGTAAACTAGCCCTCATGGACTGGACGTGGAGGCGAGACTCAGCCTGAGGGGGGTGCTGAGCCAGAGAGAAAAGGGAGGCAGTCGAGGGGACCAGTGTGACTCGGGCTCTGGACACAGGTGTTGACCTTCAGTGCACAGGGGCAACCCACGCCACATGGTCCCACGTCTGTCCCTCGCCGTGTGGGGCTCAGACAGCCTTCAGGAGGCCTTGACACCTTCTTCACCGCTCCTCCAGTCCTTTCCTCATCACCCTTCCAGTCTGCTTTTGAAGCAAGTCCCTCGGGGCTGCGCATAAACTTCCATCAGTGCCTGTAGTAAGAGAGAGTAAAGAGGAATTATGGCTGTTCCTTGCTCGGCTGGGTTTTGTAGAATTACCCCAAAGCAGTGTTTATCATGCCATTGAGCTGGAGGCCCGTGCTTGATGTGCTATCTGTCCTGACCCCGATCTCTCTCTGCATCGCTGCCCTTCCACCAGCTCGCCTACAGTCCGGCTCATTCTAGGGTCGTTGCTGACAAGTGTATTACCGGTGTTTATCCATATTAAATCTTGTACCGTTGACTGCCTTCTTCTCTATTTCTCTAAACCCTCTTTGGTCCTCCTGGAGTCTCCCTTCCTGCCTTGCCTCGTCCTTCTTGGAAAGGCAAAGCCTTCTAAGACAGGAGTTACCTTCCACCAGCTCGCCTACAGTCCGGCTCATTCTAGGGTCATCGCTGACAAGTGTATTACCGGTGTTTATCCATATTAAATCTTGTACCGTTGACTGCCTTCTTCTCTATTTCTCTAAACCCTCTTTGGTCCTCCTGGAGTCTCCCTTCCTGCCTTGCCTCGTCCTTCTTGGAAAGGCAAAGCCTTCTAAGACAGGAGTTTTAGTGAAGCTTGCTGCTAATTTTTTACGGGGAATGACGTTGTAAGAGGCGGCCCTGGCCCCAAGCCTGGAGCCTTCATCCGGAATTGGTGCTGACCCGTTCATAATTGCTTCCCAGGTGGCGCTAGTGGTAAAGAACCCACCCACCAGTGCAGAAGCCGTAAGAGAGGCAGGTTTGTTTGATTCCTGGGTTGGGAAGATCCCCTGGAGGAGAGCCTGGCAACTCACTTTGGTATTCCTGCCTGGAGAATCCCATGGGCAGAGGAGCCTGGCAGGCTATGGTCCATGGGATCACAAAGAGTGGGACCTGAGTGAAGTGGCTTAACATATACACACTCATAATTACCTCCTTCCAAGCGGTGCGGACTTCACTGATGCGACTGGCTTCATTACAATTTACATTTGGGAAGGTAACTGTTGGCCAGCACTTTTCTCATGTAAAAACACAGTCGAAAGCTCTCATCTTAATCATGTTGTACATAGCTCGAGCACTTTACAGTTTATAAAACACTTACATTTGATTTTTCCTAAAACCTAAAAGCATGTGCTGTTTTCCCCTCTCCATAAAACATTTTACTAGAGCAAAAATAAAATGCATTTGATTCTAAAGAATAATGAAATAAGAAGTTCTACGTTAATTGAGCCATTAGGAAATGAAAATGCATTTCAGCGTTCCCCGTGTTGACTTTTATATCATTAACACTAGGGAGACAGGCTCAGCCAACATGTTTCTTTGTTTCCCACTAAATGGCAACACTTAACATGTGTGTGTTAGCGTACAATTAATTTTCCCAAAGTTTCACATATTTAATAATTTCTTTGAGGTAGTTATCTCTGAGAGTAGAAATGTACTGGGAGGCATAATTTGTTGAGTTTGCCAAATAAATTCTTCATTCTTTCTGTGGCCAGTGTTGACCATGAGATTTTGGCAGTTAAAACTATCATCCAGCATAGGAAGGGAATGATTTCAGTGAGCGCAGACTCTTGCATCTTCCCATACATAGAAAAATGCTAAAGTCCTTAACTTGAGATATCTGGCTTCCTTTAATTAACAACCATCTTTTGATGTTCAGCCTACCTGGCCTTCGTTTCAAAACTTCTGTATGTTTTGCTCCTTCCCTCACCTCCTCAGAGCATTTCTGTCAGGGTCACTTGAGATGCTGTCTCGGGGGCTTGCAGTCCTAAAAATTCCCACCGAATAAAACATAACTCTGAAAAAAATACAAATATTTTTTTAAAAGGCTATCATCAAAGAAAATTTGGCCTTTTACCAATGATAAGGCCCTAGAAACAAACTGCTTGCTTGATATTTGAAATCGACCATGTTGTATGCACAAACTGATGTAAAAGCCACAAGAAACTGGATGATAAATTAATACGTTACACAGATGAAAATAAGGTCAGATTTCTTTGTTATTAGTTTTGATAAACACCCACCATCCACTGTAATGGAAAATACTTAATTAGGCAGCTCATTCATTCAGTCAATAGCGAGTTGTCTCACGCCTCTTAGGTACTAGGTGCTATCAAGGTACATTCTTCTTCGCCACTGACCCTCCTCCTCGCTCTGTACCTCCTCTTTCTTCCTCTCTTTGTTCTCCTCCTCCTGTTCCTCTCTCTTCCTCCCAAAATTTGGCAGGTGGCAAAGAGTCATGATGTGTTCCTATTCCCCTGGAGATGAGGAGGGGAAAAGATCTCTGTTTCTATGGAGGGACACGTCTCACCTTCCTGCCTGCTCACTGCAGTTGCTGTCTTGCACAGGGAAAGGAATCTTTTGGGCACACAGAGAACTTCAATATGCCATTCAGCTGTGTTAGTGAGAATGGAATCTTGAGACCCAGGAAAAAAAATGATAATCACAGAGCTTTGAAATATCTGGAAGCTATTCCTCCAAGACCCCTGGTAGGGGTTTCAGATAATGAAGTGGATAGTGGTGGTGGGAGGGACCCCAGGCATTTATCCACTCAAGACGTCTCCCCCTTCACATTTCTTCTTTGGTGTCACGGAGGCAGTGCCAACAGGACACGAGCCTTCTTGCCCCAATAATAGCCCCTTCCAGCTTCAGGAAAAGCCATCATGTTTCCGCAGCATTTATCTGTCAGCAGGAGACTATTATGGGAGCACAAACTCACTTTGTATTAGCGTTATCAGTTCATTATGATCCTTGGGACGCGTGCCAGCCAGCGGGCTGCCAGTCTGCTGACCGGCACAGGGGGATATAACTCCACATCCCAAAATTCAAGCCTTGAGAAGACAGCGGACCCACAGGGCTGTGTGGTCAGGGACATTTTCTCTGGCCAGGAGTTCACAGAGCCCTGGCTTGATCAGCACGATCCCCAAAGATGCCCAGGTCAGGCTCACTGTCCAGGCTGGGCCCACCTTAGTCCTCACGGACCATCAGTGGACGCACTTTCCCAGCTCACCTCCCCCAGTGCTTACCCTGGCGTGGAACAGTGCTTACCCTGCCGTGGATTGTGACTCAGTTCCATGGAGGCAACCTCTCCTTCCTGGACTGGTGGTAAGGAGTAACTACACGCCTTGTAGGCATCATTCTCACCTGGTAACTTGGTGCAGTGAACGTGGATGCGGTCGAGGGACACAGATGCTATAAACAATTAGCATCTCGCGTTCCCTGTGCTGAGGGAGAACGTGGCAGGATCTCCAGAAATTCCTGTTGGGTCTTGTCTTTTGTGATGAGGCCATCGGGTCCTCCTGCTGTGTTGCCTGGCTTGAAAGAGGCGAAAAGCCTCCTCGTTGTTGGGCTGGAGAGTAGCCAGTGCAGGGAGGGGATTCAGAAATCTGAGAGACACTGCTTGCTGCTGTTGTTTCCTGTGTGGAAAAGACTAGTGTCAGAGCAGGGTGGGGAGGCACCTCGAGACGGGGACACACACTCCAAGGGAGGAGATCTTCACCACACTTTGGGCAAGGGGTGATGCTCTGGGTTCAGCTGCATAGATTATGGCAAGGCAGCTTGAGTGATCCTCAAAATCCAGGTGCAGGCATTCAGACAGCCCATTCTAGGACTTAGCCAGACTGGGATGGGAAAGAGCCGGTGGTTAGTGTGGACCTGGGTTCGGCTATTTGTGAGACACTGGTTGCTTTTTGTACCCAGGGAAACATAGGTTTGGGGGACAGAACAGGCTGAGTAGTGTCTGGGAATCTTTTCCTATATATCTGCCTCCTGGAACCCAACCCCAAGGAAGCCTCTTGGGGAAGGGTCCACACTCTTGCACTTGGGGAAAAGTGGAAAATTCTTTAGGAGAGAGCTTGAACTTGGGGAAGAGAGAGGAGGGAAAGTGAAGAGACCTGCATACAAAGAATTAGTAATAGAATAAGTAGAAATCCATGCTTTGCCAGTTCTTTGCTGTGTGACCTTGGGTAGGTCACTCCACCACACAGGGCCACTTAGAAACTTCCTTATTTATAAAGTCTGATGATGGTTCTAAATGATTGCCCAAACCCTCCCCACTCCCACCACCCTTCCAGCCATAAGGTCTTGTGAATGTAAGAAATGTCTATTTAAAGGAGTTTGTCACAAGAACTATGTAAGCTGCTGTTCTCCTTCTACCCTCCACAATTCCTGTGTCGATGACTTTTGTTCCATTCTCCTTGGGCTGACTTGCCCACCTGGGAGTGCCAATATGGGGAAAGAGGAGAATAAAGAGATAGCTTAGAGCTTTTTGCTGGGGTGGCGGTTGACTACAAATAGCACCTGCTCTGGGTGAGTAGCGGAAGATTGAGAAGATGATGGGCTGAACGACTTTCAAGCTTGTGGGAGCCCAAGAGATCTGCCCACCCCGACTCTACCCCCCAGTACCACCTTTACTTTCTGGAGAAGAGATGACTTCGGCCAGGCCATGCAAAATGGTCAGGACCAGAACCCGAGCACCCTCTGCACTCACCCTCCAGCTAGAGGCCCGGAACCCGCCCTGGCTCTGAGAAGGAACCCCAGCCCCCATGAGCTGGCTGGGGACAGAGGGGAGGAGAAAAACTGGTCCCACAAAGAGTGTGTGTCCTGGCCACACTTGCCTGGGAAACCACAGGAGAAGCCTGGCCCTGCCAGGCTGGATCAAGTCCCCAGGGTGTCCGTGCCAGTGGGCCCTCTCCTCCCTTGCAGTGGAGTCTGCAGGCTCACACTTGCCATGGAGGGAAGGGAGGAAGAACTCTGCTTAGGGCCGTGTGTGATGGGGCTGGACAGTCACTGCGGAGGAGGAGGACGGCCAAAGAGGGCTGGATCTCAGGGACCTCTTTCTCGCCCTGGAGGACAATCAGCTAGGGCCCAGGGGTGATGCCCTTAGCTACCTGCGTCCCTGTGCCTTGGATGCAGACAGTAGTTGCGCGGGCATGAGCCTAGCTTTTTTAATATTAAGTTTTATTGGAGCATGGTTGATTTACAATGTTGTGTTTTTCTGCTGTATAGCCAAGTGACTCAGTTATAGATATACCCACTTTTGTCTAGATGCTATTCCCATATAGGCCATTACAGAATATTGAGCAGAGTTCCTTCTGCTATACAGTAGGTACTTATTAGTTATCTATTTTATATACAGTAGTGTGTATATGTTTTGAACCAACACAGACTTTCTGTTTTCCCTCATTTGCATCCAGTGGCTTTGCATCCACTCCAAGCTGTGAATTTGTCTTTCTTTTCATGCTCCACTGAGTGTGCTCTATCTCCAGTTTACAAAAGGTGCACCCCTGAAAAGACCCAGTGGAATTCAAACAACCTGTTAGGAGCTAAGTCCTTGCGGGGCAGCAGCCTGTGCCCACAGCAGACAGCCCCCACCCCACTCTAAACTGCTATGGTCTGACATTTCTTTCAACAAAGTTTTTAATCAAGCAACTGCCATGTACTAGACGCTGGTAAACACTGGGGATTTTCCAGCGAACAAAAACAGACAAGGTCCCTGCCCTTATAGAGCTTACAATCTAGTGGGGTGTGTGTGTGGGTGTGTGTGTGTGCACACATGCATGCAGGGGGTGGTATTAGTCATACCAATATATGTATAATTGCAAACTAATAAATTACCTGAAGCAAGGCAAATAGCAGAAGCTTCTGATGTGATTTGGAAGCTGGGACGTTCTGGGCAGCGGGGACAAAGCCTGAGGGGGCCATCTCACGGGCTGAGACAGGGCGTGGAGACACATAGGAGCTTGTTATCTGGGGGGTGCTGGTTGGCCTCGGGGAAGAACTGGGGTCTCTTTCCTAAATGCAACAAATTTCGAAGGGGACTTTGGATGTTCATTTTACAAAGTGCTCCCTGGCTGCTAAGTGCTTAGCGAGTGGGTTTCCAGGGGCCAGAAAGGATGCAGGGAAGCCAGTCTGAGGTCTTGGCAAGGCTTGGTGGTTGGATCTCTGCACCCCTCTTTCCATTTCTGATGTAACCAAGTACCTATGTGATTAAAAAAAAAAATCCAGGGCTGCTGGGGGCTCTACTGACTGAGCCGACATCTTCATCCATCTCTCTGTGAGATACCTGCCAGCGCCCGGAGCCTGGAGAATCCCACGCGGTCCTCCACTTCAGCACATAGGAAAAACCTCAGCTCAGTTTCCCAGCCTGCACGAGCTTCCATTTATCCAAGTCAAGTATCATCTGCCGTCCTGCCGCCCATTCCCCAGCCCCTCCCGGGCGGCCGGCCCCTCCTGGGGTTTCTCACAACCCTCCTGCTTTTATTCCTGAAGTGCTTGAACACTGCTTGCAGTTACAATCCATTTAGACTTTATTCTGATGATAAAATGATGTTTTCCCCCCTACTGCTCATTGTCTTTTGTAGAATATAGGCGAATAAGGTGATGGTTTCTCTTGAGGGCTTTTTTTCCCCCCTCCCTTTTAAATAATTCTATACCTGTCTCCTCCCCACACTCATTTGAATCATCAAATTGATTACTATTCCTGTGGCTGGCACATCTCAAAAGATGACAAGCCCCCGAAGAAGGACTGGGGCTCGACTTACAGCTGGTTTTGGAACAGTAATATTCAGGTTCATGGAGACAGCAGCAGACAGGGATGCAGGTACGTCCGTAGCTGGGGAATCGGGTGTGTATGTTGAAGTGTCCACTTGTGCCGTGAAGTGGATGTGGCTGGTAAGTTGGTTGTTTTAACCATAATTGTGTTTTTCTAAGCAGACAGGAATTTATTTGCTTGTGTCTGTGTCCTGGGAACGTTTCTGAGGGTTGCCAATGAAGAGAACATCACTGTATACATCTTGAGAGTGTTTTATAGCATCAAGCCCTGCCCTCTAGTCCTATGAGAGCTGTTCAGAACCCACTGGCCCAGGTGATGAGAGCTGGGAAGGGAATCAGCCCCTCTCTTGCTGGGGCTCACCTACGGGCCTGACCCTTTGCACTTTTGTGCACCAAACACTAGATGTGAGGCTCTGAATTTCTAAGGAGCTGGCCTCATCTTTTTGATAGGCAGGAGGAGAAATGGGTCTCGTTTTGAAATTTAAAAACAGACCCCTTCCAAAAGGCTGAGAAATGAGTTTGCTAGACCTGCCAGTTAAAAGATCAGACTGGGGGTTTGGGTGGAGAGGATATAGAAGGGGCACACCTTTCGAGTCCTCAGCCCTACCAGCCAGTTGGGCTAAAAAAGAAAAAAAAATTTTTTTTTTCTTTAATGGCGAGAGGACAGGCCTTGCGGCTCTACAGCACAGTTCTCCTACTCCTCCGGAGGTGGGGACCTCGCGCGAGCGCCTGGTTCCATTGAAGTCTCTCTGGCTCACCCCCCTCCCCCCACCCCAGCTCGATTCTGTCACTTTAAGTCCAGCCCCTGAGAGATAGCCAATAGGAGCCAAACCATACATCAGTCTCCCAGCCTTAAAGCTACAGTAGGGTTAGTGGGCTCCAGGTCTCTGGTGCCCGAGCCGCCTCCACCGCTTCGCAGCCCCGCTGCCCGCCCAGGAGTGTGTGCCCGAGTGCGGGAGCGCTGGGCTGGGCGCGCACCGCCCTCGGCCTCCCTCGCGGCCCGCCGCGGCGCTTCCATCCACCCGTCCCGCCTCGGCCGGCTCGCCGTGCCTCTGCCCGGACTCGCACCTCGCCGGTGCCCTTCACTCGCTCCTCCGCGTGGTCTCCCCGCCGCCTTTTCTCCACCAACTGGGAATGCTAAAACGGGACTGATGGACGTGTCCGAACTCTGCGTCCCTGACCCCCTCGGCTACCACAACCAGTAGGTGCTCGGCTTCTCCGTCTGTCTGTCCTTCTGTCTGTCCGGCCGTCTCTGTCTTGAGTGTCGCAGTTCCTGTAGGCATTCTTGGAGTGGCAGGGACCCCGGGGTGGGGGGGGGGGGGGGGGGGGGGGG
>SJYX01012826.1:327610-341869 GCA_006410675.1 Oreotragus oreotragus | reverse complement strand
GGGGGGGGGGGGGGGGCCCGGGGCCCGCAGGGCCCCCGGGGGGGGGGGGGGGGGGGGAGTGAGGGCGCTTGAGGGGGACGTCGAAGGGGAAAGCCGCACACTGTTCTGGGTTTCCTTCTGGGGTGAACCCGACTCTAACTTTTCCCTCACCTCCCCCGCCCCCGTTTTGACAAACCCTCACTCTTAGGTAAGAGCAGAGCTTTTCTTATTCACTCCGATCGTCCCCCGCAGCGAGAAAATATTTGAGTTTCTGTGGAATGGGGAGGAGCGAGCCCAGAACAGGTGCGGGAATATCTCAAGGATGTCCCGTCCCCACTCGGGAAAGCGTCCCTGTGGGTCCTTTGACTTTAATGTTTATTTTCATACGGGGGACCAGAAACTGTCCGGGCAAGAGGGCGAAATTGAACGTGCAGCGCAGGTTTGGAAACTGGGCGGCGAGCGCGGTCCCGCGCTGCGGTCCCAGAGCGGCTCCCCGAGGGCGCGCACGCGGCGTGGTGGACCCCAGTCCCCCGCGCCACCCGCCCCCAGGGGTACGGGCTGCGCGGCGGGGTAAGACAGCGTCTCGCATGCCCCGCCACGGGATGCCCGCCTCCCGCCAGGAGTGGGGACAATCGGCTGGACGCTGCAGCGGAGGCAAAGTTGGTTCGCGGCTTTAGGCGAGGCGGTGCCGGGTGATTTCCGTGCCCCGGGGCGGCTTTGCGCTCGCCTCCCTGGAACCTAGGGTGGTCTGCGTCGCGTGCGCGCGGGTGGCCGGCGGGGGCTGCAGGGCTAGACACCGGGTAAACGCAGGTCCCTGGACTTGGGCAGCTTGCCGAGTGCGCGGAGTGGGGAAGTGCACAACTGATCCCCCAAACGGTGGAACGCTGCCCCGCGCGACCATCCTTGACTTTGCGCGGTCCTGCTCCGGCCACCCGCCGTTCCCCTCCCAGGGCCCTCCGCGATCGTCGCTCCCCACCTGCCCAGGCACCTGTCCGCGGCCCCCGCGGGCGCTCCAGGCGCCGCCGCGCTCCGGGCAGGTGTCGGGGCGTCTGGGTGTGGGCGCACTCCATGTGGTTCCCCCGGAAGGCTCCAGATAATACTACAATGAAAACTCTAGATTCTCGTGGATCTGCTTAACTTCTTGCTCTTCTTCCTCCTCTTTTTTTCCGCCCCCCTGGAGCAAGCTGAACTGCCAAAGTCAGTTTTCCTTCGGTCATCCTTTCGTTTCTGTACCAGCCCCTCCTCCCAGGAACCACGACATCCCTAAACAATACTCTGAATAACGTGGGGTCCCAGTAAGTGTGATTACTCCCCGCGCTGAACAGAATACCTCCACCCCAGGTGGACCGCGCGTGAGAGAGAAGGCAACTTCACAGCAGCGTCTCCTGGGGGCTACTGCAGGGTCCAGCCTCCACGCTGACCTTTTTAATTCCAGTTTTGTGGTTTCCCTGGGCAAAGGGTCCTTTAGGTGCCGCCAGAATTGAAACAGAGTGTCAGAAGAAGGCGATTGGATTAGGAGATGAGGGGGATCTTGGATTCAGATTTCCATCAGTGTGAAAAGTGGCTTTTAATTCTCTTTAAAGGTTACACTGATCCCAGCTTGTATGGCTGGTGCAGTTGGAGTGGGGGCCTGTTTCACACTGTGGTGCTCCCTCCATAAGGGAGGGGGACCCCCCAAAGAAACCTCCTGGGTGGGTGAAACTGAACTGTGTATGATGCTTGTGGGGCATTTCCTCACATAAAATTACCAAGTACGACAAATATTGGATATTTAAATTATTTAGTTTTCTTCTCTCCAGAGGTGACTTCTTTAGTTGAGCTTGAAATATCTATGTATTTGTCCCTGGCTCCAGTCACAGTCAATAAATATGAAATTTTGTATGGGGGAAGTACATCTTTTGATTATGTTGACCAGGAAAGCAAGGAGAGGTGGGGGATTTAGCAGCTGGGTAATTCATCGAGTTGACGGCAACCCTGGCTTGAGTTTGAGGAGAAATATGGGCAAAGAAGGCATGTCAGGGAAGCGGCAAAGGGGAATGAGGTAGCCGAGGTCCTGGGTGTCTGGGAAGGGTTTGAAGTGGAAATCAATTATAAAGCAAGCCTGATAGTGATTTGGATTTGGACTCCCTAGCCTTCTTGTTTTTGTTTGTTTGTTTGTTTTTGCAAAGAATTAGCTTCTCACTCCACGGGGCACAGGAAAAGCCAGAAACGTGCCTGCTTCTTCTACGGAGGATCTAAGCATCCCGGTGAGATGCCGTTTCTCAGAGCCCCAGACCTGCTGGGCAGCAGTCCAAGCGTTAGTGAGCCAGGCCCGCGTACACAGGTGCGTGCCTCCTGGAGAAGGCGTACCTTTGCAATGGTTACTGGGGTACAGAACTGCCAAGGACAAGCTTGTAGAGGTCGGAGGCTGCTGTTGGGGGAGGCAGCTTTCTGACCACCACCCTCCTCCCCGGTGTTTCTCTGCTTCACAACAAGTAGCTTTAGAGCCCCCCTGGTAGCAAAGTGACGAGACGAGGGACTGCATTCTTTGCTTTGTTGGAAGGACGGTAGAATGAATCCATCCCTTATGGCGCCTAGGTTTCTCTGGGAACATATACAAGAGTGGGTGGGTTCGAGTGCTCTGTAAGAATAGTTTCTACCTGTTTGCCTTAGTTGACATCTCCGGACTTGAAAAAAAACCAAGGGCGCAGGGACCACAGTCCAGCGAGGAAGAACTCCCCAGACTTCCCTTTCACCTGCTAATATACAGAGAGCCGATCTTTACTATTTTAGTGTTATTTTCACTTTCTGGGTGAGAAATTCACTCACACACACACACACAGATACACCGGGACCTTCATACCTTTCTCTCCTTCATTTTCATTTTCCTGTAGCCAATCCTGTAGGTGACTCCATTACCATTTCTAATCAATATTTTATGTACATATATAATCAGCCAGAGTCGGAGTGAGCATGCTGGCTTGTGTGGGCCTGTGTACAAATGCGTCAGGGACGGACCCGACGGAGATCCTCGGCAGACAATCCGGGGAGCTAGGTGTTGGGGGGGGTGGCCTCGTCACCCACCATCCGATGACCACTTTGCTGATGTTAAAGAAATAGAAAACAAACTGTCCCAAAGGTAAAATATGTGGGTTCACACGTAGGAAAAATGCCACATGGTAATTCAGAGGCAGTGACCCAGAGAAAAACAAAGGGGGGAATTAATTTTTAATGGTACATTTAAAAATAAATCAGCGGGAGGACATTCATCTTGGTTTTCTGAGGGAGGGGCTCTAGGAAATAAACCTTTCAGTGTCTGTAGCCCCCTCTGGAAGGTACGGGCTGCTGTGGAAGAGGATGGGCTTGTTCAGGCCTGAGGGCGACAAGCTTAGCAGGAAATAGGAGGGCCCCAGTCCTGGGCAAGGCCCTTTCCAGCTGAGTGAGATCTTGACATCAACTGGAAATTTCCTCTCGGAGCTTATTTCCACAACTCCATTTTAGAAACAGTCCTCGATTTTTACCAACAATTGGAACATACGAAAAAGATGTTTCTTAAACAAACGTATATGAAGAAACAGACTGACCCACCAAACAAGAACCTTTTCATTCTATTGATTTGGAGGAATCAATACATATTCCATTTAGTCCGGGAGAGGAGAGACAGAGGGGACTTTCGGGGAAAGCTCTGCGAGGGAAGTGGCTGTGATAGAGATTTCATGTCATAACCCTGCTTCTCGGAGTGTCCTGGCTCTAGCCCAGGGGGCCCTGTGACTCTGTCTGCTGGATTCGTGTTCCTGATAACGGGACATATTGCCAAATGCTTTCTTTTCTTTTTTTTAATTTTAAGATAATCTAAACTCAATGAGAGTTTGTCTCCTTCCTCAGTCCTCTACAAAATGCCCAGCTTCTTTTGAGCACAGGAACTGGGAAGCTCTGTACAAGCCTGGCAGCCCAAAGGAAGGTGTGGGGTGGAGAGACATTGCCAGTGTGTTTGCATGAGGGGTGGGTGATGGGGCTGGCTGTGTGCATGAGCAGGATTCAAAAAGAAAGCGAGTTCAGTCAAACATTTAGACAAGAGCCGAGATGTTTTTGACCCGGTTCTGCAGTGCCCTACCCTAGAACGCGTCTTCCAGATGCTTTAGGTGGTTTCCTCAATATTATTTCTTTATAGTTCTCGTTTACAAGGACAGAATAGCAGAGATGCAGAGCCTAATCCACTCCTTCAAAGTCAAGTCCACCCCACACCCTGAACACCCCAGGCTGGTGCCTTTTCACACCTACCGGCCATCGTTCAGCTTTGTATCTCTGCAAGCTCCAGTCCTCCCAGTCTCTTCCAGCTTGACCAGGAGGTCTGCCCAGAATTCGTCAGGACTCCTCCCAGCTTTGCTGGGAGCTTCTAGCTTAAAGCTGGGTGGCTTTTGGCCGAACAGTCCCCTGGGGAATGCACAGCTTGAGTGCTGAGCCTCCGATGTCCTCCACCTTGGCCATGGTTCCCAGAGGATGTGTGAGGCGCCAGCAGAGGGTCCACAGACCAGGCCAGGAAGCCCCGAAGGGCTCAGCTGGAGAATGGACTGAAAGCAGACAAATCTGAGCTCACCTCCTGCCCTTGGGGCCTTTTGCTGACTTCTAGGGATAAACCAAAGGTCCAAGTGCTGGTGACCCCTGATTGGACTTCCTCTCTGCTGACCGTCCCCTTTCTCAGGCCCAGCAGCATTGGACCTCCGGGGAACTGTCATATGCATGATCATTCCTCGGAGGAAGGGTCCATGGGCCCCAAGGGCTTATACTGCCCCGAGTGTCCCCCGGTGTGGCTGGGGTGGCCTGCAGCAGGCTCACGTCCTGGCTGTCCCATCCGCTGGTGTGGCCAGGTCCCTACGCAGGGAGGTTGCGCTGTTTATAATTGCAAATGTAATTAGCAGTCCAGCTCTGGGGGACTGGGATGCTCAACTTCTCTGCACACCAGAGTGACCCTTGTGCTGGCTGGCCGGCAGATTAACCCTTCCTGGGCCAGCACGCCCACCCACCCACACACGCCGGCCCCACCCTCTAGTGAGGCGGCTGACTGTTCCCTGATAATGGCAGGGCTGTCCCGGGGAAGAGGGTGGGGGGCCAGACTGCTTTCTGGGGGAGGTTGCAGGGCAGTGCCTGGGAGAGGTCAGTCACTGGGGGCGTGTTTCTTCCCTAGGCCACTGGGCACGTGACCCTTACCGCTTGTGACAGTGTGACCCGCCCCCACTCGGGCAGGCTGGAGCATTTCCTGGCACACTTACTGGGCCACACTGGAAGGAAGTCACTGGAAGACTGGGTGTATGCTGGTCAGCGGCTCTAGGGGCTTCGCTGGGAGAAGCAGGGCTCTGGAGGCGCCTCCTTGTACCTTGTGACTGCCAGCTGGCTCCCAGGTTCTGCGGGAGTGCCCTCACTCTCGATGTGTGTTGAGGGGGCAGACTGTAGGAGAACACGGGCTCAATTTGTCCCTGGGAGCAGAGACCACCCCACCCCCCTCCACCGCCACAATCAACCACCCAACAAAAGACACTGACAAACCAGACAAGCAGGAAACCTGGAGCCCACGTATGGCCCCAGCCCCCTACCCCTCCTGCGAGTGCACTGGTGTGTCTGCCTACCTAGAGTGCCTTTCTGTAGGATCAGGATTAGAACAGAGAGGATTTTAATAGCCCCTCTACTTATAAGCATTGGCTTAAGGGAGTGTCAAGCCCTTTTTTGTTGCTGTTAACACCCCTGATACAGAGGATGTCTCCAAACCCCGAAGCCTCAAAAGCCGCATCCGTTCCTAGGAAACTGTCTGTGTGTGCACGTGTGTGAGAGCCACGGCGGGGCTCCCCTTTCAGATGGGAGACGAGGAGCTCTGCTGTTTGAACCCGTCCTCTGCTGGCCTGCCTTTTACCCCTTGCCTGGATTGAGCTCAGGCTGTGGCCACATTCCAGCAAGGGGCTGCGTGCCTTGGGATTTTTCCGTGGTGTGGGAGGGAGCCCAGAGCGACCCAACGGGGCTGGCTGTCCCTGCCATCGGAGGAGTTCAGTATTTCCTAAGAGGCTCTCTTCAGTTTTCTGGGCCTGGGTAGGGCTGGCAGACCCCAGAGAGGGCGAGCAGGCCAGGCTGCCCTTCTCCTGGAGAACAGATGGTCACACTCAAAGAGGCAGGCGGTTCTTCCCCAGATTCCCGGCTAACCCTTCTCTCCCTGGATATGGCCATCGACAGCCTTATCGCTAAAGGTCAAATGTGTTCTTACGTCAAGGAAAATCAGACTGGTTTTCATTTGCCCATGGGATTTTCGATATGAAACTGGATGAGGTTAAAAAAAAAAAAATCTATTGGCTAAATGCCTTAAATTCAGGATTGTGTGGTCTCGGGTTAAAATAAGCTCCAAATAAAAGTTTTCCTGGGGGTTAGAGACATAATTATTTTTTCATCTTCATTTGCCGTGCTTTTTAACCTACACACATTTTAGTCCCAAAGAATTTTGTTTTCCTTCTTTTCCTCTTTGCCCCCCACCCGCCTGCCTTTAAATTTCTCTCCTCTGTTCCTTGCGACTTTAAAAATATTCGTCTTTTCAACACCGTCATTCAGTGTCCCCGGGAATGAACCTTTTCTGGGAATGGTTTTCTGGATAATGTTATTTTGTTTCTCAATGTCATTTCATCCAGAGGTCAAAAGGCAGTTAAACAAAGTCCAACAAGCTTTTGTTTTTATCTCCTGGTTTTAAATGTGATCAATTTTCATTTTAAACTATATCAGAATCCTCTCCTGCCAATTACAGTAGCAGCCAGCCTCACGCCTGACCCTCAGTGTTTACTGAAACACTGCATTAAAATCGCACGACTGTCAAGTGCCCAATTAGAGTCAAGTCTTCCTATCTAGGAAGCTGTGAGTTTCAAAACCCCAATGCTAAGTGTTATTTTAACTTTATTTTTTTAACGGCTTAAAAATAACTTTCGTTCATAATGTTTTTTCCTTTTCTTGTTATACAATTCTTAAAGTATTATATCTACTTACATTTATGTTTTTGGTGTTTTTACCTGGCTTGTATTTTTAAAAAGATACCCAGCAAAAGGGTTTTGAGCATCACTGGTCTTTCCCTGTGTTGGTTTCTGAAAGGCAGAGAACAAGAAAATACAGTCCTAAGGAAACGCTGTAGTTGGGGGGTTGAGGATGTGAAGGGTGATGTTTCCAGTGAAGTTCTCTCATATCTTTCAGTTTAACATTTTCCTTTGTCTTTACTTATGTTTTTCCTCTATTTTCATTCCAACTTGCTCTGGTTTACGTTTTATCCCTCTTTGGTTTTATATGTTTTAGAGGAAGAAGTATAGGGTGTGTGTGTGTGTGTCTACCTCAGTATGTGTGTAAGTATGTGTGTGTGAGTGTTCGGGTGTGTTGGAACTGTCTTGAGGTGCTGAGCATGATTAGTTGAGAGAAGTCCCAAAGCAGAATGGCTGTTACGGGCCACCTCATTCTACTTCAGCCATCAAGACCTTGACCGACTGGTTGCATTTGGTGGGGAAAGCAAAGAGGGTAAAAACCTCCTGTTGAAAGCACATTCCAGGTTGACTGTCTGTTACCCGAGGAGGTACGGGTGAGAGGCTATCAGGATGCCCTACACTTTATTCGAAGCCAACTTTTCCATCTCTCTGCTGCTCTCTCACCTCACTTCCTCACACTGGGAGCTCTAGTTTGGGATCCTGGTGATGTGAGTGAATGAGCTGGTGTACGCTTTTGTTTTTGCCATCCTAATCGATCAGGAGGAAACATTCCTTTTGATGGTGAGACATCTCTTCAGCCCGCATGCAGAGTACAGTATCTATCCTTTTCCTGTAGCCTCACTCTTTGTCATTTCTCCCTTGGGTATGTTGACATTGTCTACCTAAGCAGTCAGGCTAACAAGCTTTGGCAGAAAGAACACCGCTTTCACAGAAGTGATAGCAAGAATGCGATGGTTGTAATAATTATAACAGTAATAACAGCTTGCAGCTTTTTCTTCCCCAAAAGCGCAAAGCAATTCTCATAACCATTCCGTCATAGGAACTGGATGAGGGTTGCTGTGTCTTGCCTCCAAACGTAAATGTTTCTTCTGCAAGCATAACATGCCAAGGCTTCAGGTTTGCATGTCTAAATTCATCCAGGGGCAAAGAAAATGCTTGGTGTCTGAAATATGAATAGACGGTAAAGGAGAATACAGTAGTCAACACACAGCCCCCTTGAGAAATGCCGGGTGTGTTGCCTTTGAACTGGGAAGGCAGAGATGTTTCTTGTAAAGGATTGTGACCCTCCTGTCACGATCACCTGAGGTCCATGCCATGCTCTGCCTCTCCTTGCCCCCAGTGTTCCTTAGTTCCTCTGGCTGCGATCTCAAGAGAAGTTTGCAGACGAAAGGCACACAGAGGACAAGGGGGTTATGACTTGGCGCATGTGAATAGCTGGGAACAGAGCTGGGTGAAGAGAGAGGCAAAGTCACCTTGCCACCCTTGATCGCCTTCTCAGCCGTTCAGCGTCTCCCAGGGCTTTCTGTCTCTGTTGCTGGGTACCTCAGTCTGCTCCCTGGATGCAAAGATCGGAGGGAGGGTGTCCAGAACCAACCCCTCGGGATCCCTGTGACCCTTTTGTGACTTTTCATGGCGATACCCAGACCTGAACCTGCTCACGTGCAAACTGCTCATCTATGCATTACTTTTGAAATTGGCTTGGGCTCTCTTATCCCTGCCCCCCTTTTTTTTGTTTGTGTGCCTTGGAAATAGGAGACAGCCTCAGACACCAGCCTAATACTATCAGTCAAACATAATCGGAGCCACCTGAATATACCAAGGTCCCAGGACTGCCTGTAATTTTTTTCTACTTCACTATTCTTACTCAATTTCCACCACCTGCCCCAAATACCCAACAACCCAAAGCTTTGGGTTATTAATTGATTATTATCTGATTTAACACACAAGATGTCCTACCCCACAAGGAATCCAAGCAACACTCTGGCTGTGCTGCTCAGGCTGAGATCTGCTTTCTTTCCCCCCTCCATCGGTGAGAAACGTTATAGCTTCAATTCCCTTGTTGGACTCTGAGTAAAAAATTAATTCATGAATAATAAAAACCAATCAGTCTTGTTGAGTTTAAGAAGGATTAGGAGAAAGGGTGTTTTTTCTTACAGAGAACATTTGGAATCTGTGTGTCATTGTCACCGAGTGTTCGGGGTGGCTTGAGTGTGCCTTTAGTCACAGCAAATGAGCTGTTCATTATCCCAAAGGGTAACACGTCTTCCTCAGTTGTAAGGCCAACTTACTGAAGGTTGTTACAGGGGTTTCCCACCCAATTCTCTCCCACAGTCCCATACAAATCAGTGATAATTCATTGACATTAAGACAGTTTCCTGTGGAAGTGGCTCATCATCAATAGCAACAGACCCCGCATTGCATTATGAATAAGCCCGGTTTGTTGATGGAGTGGAGTCTGTCTGTTTCCCTCCCCTTTCTTTCCCTGGGAAGTAATTGACCAGAAATTTACATGCCTTTGCAAGAAGTACTGAAATTAGACTTGCAGATACTCTTTTAGTTTCCAGAATAGTATCTACCTCCCAGGGTGGCTGTGAAGATTAAACAGAGGTAATTCACAAGTGTCAGGCACATAGTGGGTGTACATTAAATGTTTGATGTTCTTATTAATTTTTTGATGTTATCTATTGGGAGTTACTTTTCATTCCTTTGATACAACTTCACAATGAGAGTCCTTCCTACTCAGGAGCGAGATTGGGGTGCTTGAATTGATTACTTCGTTTAATGCGATCAATGTGGCTTGGGTTTCCATATGTAACACAAGGGGATTATAGAAGGAATTATGACTTGGGACCCAAGGTGGTGAATAGGAAATTTCCTCTGAATGAATCCCTCTATCCTTGGACTGTGGATAAAGTAAAATACAGGACCCTTGGTTGCATTTGAATTTTAGATAAACAACAAATATTTTTTTTAGTATAAGTATGTCCCATGTGATATTTGCTAAATCTGGCAACCCTACCCATGGGTGTTTTTCTTAAACTGATCTGATCAAGAAACACATTTCCCTTATTTTTTTCTACGTTTGACAAAGCTTCAAAGAACGATTATATGCAGTTTTTTCAAACTGTATTTCAAATGACTATCTTTAACTTTTTGCCGACATTAACTTGTTAGGTTGCTCATGTCCTTAGACGTTAGTGGGTACAAGTCATTTCCGTCATCCAAATATATCGATAGAGTAGCAATCAGGTAGACACGTCTGCTGAATGAGGTCTTTTAGCGTAGCACCCAGAGCTACTGAATGTTGCTTTAGGGAGGAACAGGGTAATTACGCAGTCTTTTAGGGAACTTGTCTCTGCACGATGTTTCTCGGACAAGCAGGTTGAGGGACTGGATTACTAGAAGCTGACACCCCAGCAACTGGAAGCTACACTTGCGGCACCTTGAAGGCCAAAGCAGCAACAGCCTCTTCCTGCCTTCCCACACAGGGACAGGAGGCTGGCCCTCTGGAGACATCCTCTAAGAGGGTGTGGAGGAAACAGCCCAGATCAGTGTTAGGTGGAAATGTAACAAGGACAACGGCCGAACCTGATACAGCAGGTTGAGGGCACGGTGAACTGGGACACACCAACGGGGGACCAGCGAACCCCAGCTTTTCCTCGCCTACCTCCCAGGGCAGCATAATGGCTCAGCCGGGGAAACACAACCATTGTTTTAAGCCTGGTACCCTCACCACCCAGAGTATGGGGAATGGAAGATCTCTAGAGCCCCCTGCAGGCCATAAATGGCACTGCACCTCATGGGTGACCGTCCCATTACAGAGCCTCCTGAGGGTGGGATGGAGTGTGGAGGATCCCAGAAGGTGAACCTGTAGAAACGCAGGATCCTAGAGGACTGGGTGCAGAGCCCCGGCTTCAGAAAGCAGCCCTGGTTTCAGAACTGCCTTTCGGAGCCACACTCCGCGCTTTTTAGCACTGTAGTTACTTCCTAGTCTGGTATGCCAATGACCTCCTGCTATGCACGTGAACACATGCAGGATGCTCACCGCCTCCATGGCTTGCTGTGACCTCCAGACAGGCTGGGCAGTGCTCAGGCCTCACTCAGCCCGAGGAAAGCCCTCTGTCCAGCTGCTAGAAGTGCAGACCAGAGCATGATTGACACTTGCTGTTCAAATTCTCCTCTCTAAGATATCTGACTCCCTGGGGATCATTTTAGGATTTGCTGGAAGAAAAGTCTTGGGGAAGAGGAGAGAGCTGAAAATAAACTGCAGAGTGAGAGGTGGACAATTGTAACAGTAGTAATAGTAACTGTTGTTAACATTTATTGAGCACTTACTGGGTACCAGGCTTTGTCGTGAGATCATTTCATGTGTTAATTCACTGCCTCCTCACAATAGCCCTATTGGGGTTAATCGGAGAATAGGAACAAGGTCCTATTACCGTCACCAATTCACAGGGAAGGAAACTAAGGTACAGAGATGCTAGGTCACTTGCCCAAGGTCACACAGCTGACAAAGCTGGGACTTGTTCAGGGGCTGGCTTGCTGTGTACCTGCAGTCTAACCAGGTACACGTCACTCACTGGGTCTAGAGTTTTAGCCTTCCAACTCCAGCTTTCAGACCACCCCTTCTTAACTGTGTGTCGGACACACAGGTAAGGTTTGAAGAGGAGGCAGAAGACGAAAATTGGACATGGCTTATTCCAAAAAGGCAGAGGCAGACGGCCCACGGTGAACTGGACCTTGTTCCCGCCCCCCACGCCCTCAGTCTGTGTCATGGGCCACGGGCGGAAAGGAAGGGTGGAGAAAGGAACTTTGGGTCTTCCTGACCTCGTCCTCCAGGGGACCGTGGGCAGCCTGCGGGGGTTCACGCCTCCCTCTGAGTCCGTCATCAACATATGCTGAAGCCGCATTCTCTCCCGTCTCAGGCCCTCCCCCATTCTCTCATCACCTGCTCTCCAGTAACTCCTAAGTCTGAATCTCAGGATCCGACTCTTGTGTCCAGCTTGGGCTCCCGGGTGGGCCTCCCACCAGCACATGCAGGACAGGGCTTCAGCACTGTGCCCCGGACTGCTTCTCCCTGCGTCTTCTTGGTCTCACCCTCCACTGAGGCAGGGACCCCCAGCCGGGATGCAGAGCGTTTCCAGTCCCTCTGCCTCTCTTTCATCGTCCAGTCCCCGCCTCAGTCTGGACAACACCTCCTTTTTTTTTTTTTTCTTTTGTTTTCGACTCCCCATTCCCCCTTCAGGAATCGTAGGCTTGTTTTCTAAGTCCGTCTGTTTCTGTTTTGTAAATAAGCTCACCCGTGTCATATTTTAGATTTCACATATAAGTGATACCGTATGCCGTTTGTCTTTCTCCGCTTGACTCAGTTCACTTAGTGTGACAGTCTCTAGGTCCCTCCATGTTGCCGTAAATGGGATTATTTCATTCTCTTTTTTTATGGCTGACGTCTCTCTAATAGACGCTTCAGGTCTGCCCTCCCCTCTTTGTACTGCTGGATATCCCCAACCCTCAGTCTGCCGGGCGACTTTCTATTTATCTTTTAAAGCCCTGCTCATATGTTCCCCTCCTGATGAAGCCATCCCTGACCTTTTCCGGGGGAAGGGATCTCTCTTTTTGCAGCCCCTGCCTGGGTTGTAACTTGTTGGATTTGAATATCTGCTTATCTTTTCCCACTGTATCATCGGCCCCCGGAATACCAGCTTCCTCTCTGTCCCCACTGCCTAGAGCAGCACCTGGCATGGAGTAGGTGTTTGATGCATGCTGGCGGGGTTAATCTAGGGAGATACGATATAGGTAAAGGGGCATTCTGGGGGCATAAGAGGGAAGTAGGTGGCTATGGGAACAACCGTGCCAGGAGGGCACTGGCCCTGCAGAACCTATTGCCCTGTTGATGGATGAGGGCAGACCTGGCTAGTGGACCTCTGTGCCCTTCTTGGGGGCAGTATAGTGTAGTGAGTAGGAGGGAATGCTCTGTCTCCAGACTGACTGAGTCTAAATCCTGGCCTCAGTAGTGTGGAGGAACCAGCTCAAACTGGCTCAGGAGAGTCAAGCATTAAATTTTCAGGAATTTTGAGGCTGATTGTTAAACACAATCATTATTAGAAATGAAATTATATAAACTTACTAATTAATACATTGTCTTAAAAACAAAGGTAATAAGTATTCAAAACTCACTTGGTGGTGATTCAGTTCAGTACCTACGTCGTGTCTGATTCTGCCATCCCATGGACTGCAGCACACCAGGCTTCCCTGTCCTTCACTATCTCCTGGAGTTTTCTCAAACTCATATCCACTCATGAGTCGGTGATGCCATCCAACTATCTCATCCTCTGCCACCCTCTTCTCCTTTAGCCTTCAGTCTTTCCCACCATTAGGGTCTTTTCCAGTGAGTCCACTCTTCACATCAGGTGGGCAAAGTATTGGAGCTTCAGCTTTAGTATCAGTCCTTCCAATGTATATTCAGGTTTGATTTCCTTTAGAATTGACTGGTTTGATCTCCTTGATGTCCAAGGGACTCTCAAGAGTCTTCTCTAACACCACAATTTGAAAACCTCAATTCTTTGGCATTCAGCCTTCTTTATGGTCCAGTTCTCACATCCATACATGGCTACTGGAAAAGCCATAGCTTTGACTATACAGGCCTTTGTCAGCAAAGTGATGCCTCTGCTTTCTAATATGCTATCTAGGTTTCTCGTAGCTTGTCTTCCAAGAAGTAAATGTATTTTAATTTCATGACTGCAGTCACCATCAGCAATGATTTTGGAGCCCGAGAAAACAAAATCTGTCACTGTTTCCACTCTTTCCCCATCTGTTGCCATGAAGTGATGGGACTGGATGCCATGATCTTAGTTTCTTAGATGGCTGAGTTTTAAGCCAGGTTTTTCACTCTCCTCTTTCACCATTCTCAAGAGGCTCTTTAGTTCCTCTTCAGTTCAGTTCAGTCGTTCAGTCATGTCCAACTCTTTGCGACCCCATGAATCACAGCATGCCAGGCCTCCCTGTTCATCACCAACTCCTGGAGTTCACTCAGACTCACATCCATCAAGCCAGTGATGTCATCCAGCCATCTCATCCTCTGTCGTTCCCTTCTCCTCCTGCCCCCAATCCCTCCCAGCATCAGAGTCTTTTCCAAGGAGTCAACTCTTCGCATGAGGTGGCCAAAGTACTGGAGTTTCAGCTTTAGCATCATTCCTTCCAAAGAAATCCCAGGGCTGATCTCCTTCAGAATGGACTGGTTGGATCTCCTTGCAGTCCAAGGGACTCTCAAGAGTCTTCTCCAACACCACAGTTCAAAAGCATC
>SJYX01012826.1:283804-297033 GCA_006410675.1 Oreotragus oreotragus | reverse complement strand
AAAAAAAAAAAAAATCTAACCTACCGATAATTTTCAGATGTGATGGAATGTTTATGAATACATCATCAACAAGGCAAGTTGACATCATGTTATATTTTGTGGACATTTAAAGATTAAAACTTTTTTGATTGTGCATGTTTTTCTTTTCATACTGAGGATGAATAATATTTTGCATATTTCAAACATGTGAAGGTCTGTGAAAAAGTTCACAAGCCAGGAGCTCTGTATATATAGAGCTGAGTGGACAAACCAACCCTGTTCCACCCTGGGGAGTTTCAGGGTAGGGAAGGGGCTGGAGAGGGAAAGGAAGAAGGAAGAGGTGATGCCTGGAGGAGCCCAGGGTATCCGGGGAGCCACCTGGGTGGTGGGTGGAGCTGGGGTAGGAGTTGGGGGGCTGTGTTCTGGATTCTTCTCTGATGTTTAGTTGATCTCACGTGTAAAAGGGCCTTGATGCCGTGTTCTCTTGCCTGGGGTGCTTCTCCTCTAGCCCTCTAGATACTCATTTAGCTCCCTCCTTCTCTTCATTCAAGACCCTCCTCAAATGGACACGTGTATGTATGGCTGAGTTTCTTCGCTGTTCACCTGAGACTGTCACAGCGTTGTTAATGGGCTATGCTGATGATGCTGCTAACTCTTTTCAGTCATGTCTGGCTCTTTGCAACCCCACGGACCGTAGCCTGCCAGGCTCCTCTGTCCATGGGATTCTCCAGGCAAGAATACTGGAGTGGGTTGCCATTTTTTTCTCCAGGGGATCTTCTCGACCCAGGGATTGAACCCATGTCTCTTATGTCTTCTGCGTTGGCGGGCGGGTTCTTTATCACTAGTGCCACCTGGCTATACCCCAATACGAAAAAAAAAAAAGAAAAGGAAGAAAGAAAGCAACTTAAAAAAAAAGTCATCTTAGTTAAAATGGCCCTTCATCCTTCTCCAGTATATGATGCTTGATTCTGTGGCTCAGATGGTTAAGCATCTGCCTGCAACGTAGGAGACCCAAGTTCGATCCCTGGGTTGGGAAGATCCCCTGGAGAAGACAATGGCAACCCACTCCAGTGCTCTTGCCTGGAAATCCCGTGGACGGAGGAGCCTGGTAGGCTATGGTCCGTGGGATCGCAAAGAGTTGGACACGACTGAGCGACTTAACTTTATGCAATGTTAAGGATCCGTTAACACTATGAAGCAAAGGAGTAGGGCAGGTCCTCTGTTGTGCATTAGTTTTCTTGCACATGATCTGTCTGGAGCCTCTTGCCGAATGGGATTGTGTTTGTCCACGGTAGTGTCTCCAGCACCTTGGACAGTGTCTGGTACCTAGTAACTGCACACTACTTGTGGACCCCCTAAATGAGTGAGAATCTTTGCATGCCTCCAGTGGCTGTTGGGAGCATCAGGTGAGAAAGATGCACTCTTCAAATGATAAACTAATGTGCCAGCAGCCCCAGGAGTCAGAACACATCTTCTGTTTGCAGAAAATGTTCACTACATAGCTCACAGGACAGCGGGTCTGTCTTGGTAACAGTCCCTTGGAGAGCATATTAGGGTTTCACAGGTGGTGCAGTGATAAAGAATCCACCCGCTAATGCAGGAGACAACATGGGAGTCTCGGGTTCGATCCCTGGGTAAGGAAGATCCCTTGGAGTAGGAAAAAGGCAGCCCATTCCAGTATTCTTGCCTGGAAAATCCCATGGACAGAGGAGCCTGGTGGGCTAAAGTCCTTGGGGATGCAAAGAGTCAGATATCACTGAGCAACTGAGCATGCACACACAGAAAACATATGAAAGTGTAGGTTGAAGCCTCATGCCCAAATATCCTGATTCCATGGGCCAGATGCACAGCCTCGGCATCTGAACTGAACAAACCCTCTGGGTGATGCTGTTGGTCACTAGACCACACTGGGTGAAGCCCTCCCCGAGCACCAGTTGTAACTTTCACTTCATTTTGCAGATCAAGACAAGAACCCAGAGCCCCCTGGGATGTCTCAAGCTGGAACGTAGTGTGACCTTGGAGCCCACGGTTCCAGATTTGGTGGTTGATGGGGCTGGGGGGCTGCCCCTCTGAGTCCTCTGCATGGAGAAATGTGACTGGTTTTGGCATCCCTAGTCCTAGTCACCCCGTTTCTTCTTCTTTAGACCAGAGGATCGAGGCGCTGCCAGTCATGCAGGCAGCTCAGGGATGTACATCAGGTCCTGCAGGGCCAGCCTGGCTTACATTAGCTGCATCCTTCATCTCTGAGCAGTTACAGTGGCTGTGTTCTCTGGGAGAAGTGGGTCTCGGTGCCCCCAGGAGGGCAGGGGTAACCGGTGACTGCCTGATGACCTTGGCTCAGGGCACAGAGCTGCTGGCATTGGAAGCTGAAGCAGCCCAGAGCTAAGGAGCCCAGTGTGGACGGAGGCAGCCGGTTGGCTGCTTCTCTGAAGCAGGACATATCCTCCCCACCTGATGTGCTTGTGCAAAGGGCTTGCAAATTCCTCTGGTACAACCCCTCGCTGGGGGGTTATTGACACTGGGCCGTGGCTCCTGGCCGCCCAGGCCCCTGACGGATTTCAAGCAGCAGACAGCGTGCAGGTCTTGGTCCAAAAGGCCTTGGTCCAAAAAAGCGCAGGTGGCAGCTGCCAGTCCGCTGGCCTCACTCACTGGTTCCTTCTTTCGTTCATTCCTCAGAGATGTATCAGGCACCTTCTGTGAGGACACAAAGATGCAGGAGACAGTCTCTGTGCTCAAGGGACTTAACCGACACATGAGGCCCCGAGGTACAAGCATATACAGAGCTGCGAGCACCCACTGCATTCACAGTGCTGCACTCAGTTCAGTTCAGTTCAGTCGCTCAGTCGTGTCCAGTTCTTTCGACCCCATGGTCTGCAGCACGCCAGGCTTCCCTGTCCATCACTAACTCCTGGAGCTTGCTCACACTCACGTCCATCGAGTCGGTGATGCCATCCAACCATCTCGTCCTCTGTCGTCCCCTTCTCCTCCTGCCTTCAATCTTTCCCAGCATCAGGATCTTTTCCAATGAGTCAGTTCTTCGCATCAGGCAGCCACAAGAATTGGAGCTTCAGCTTCAGCATCAGTGCATACATTAGGTGCCTAGTAAATCTCTTTTGAAGAGCTCGAGGTGCAGGAGAACATTGAGGAGGAAGAAGGAAGGAGTGAGAACGGTGCAAGGGAAGACTTCTCAAGGAAAGAGGGAAAAGGCATTCCAGACAAAGGGGTCAGAGTTATAAAATGTTTGAGGCATGTCAAGAAATTTGGTGAGGGTGGTGGTGTAAAAGGAAGTAAGAGCTCGCTTTTATTAAACATTGAGTCTCAACCAGGCAATGTTCTGCACACGTTACACATGCTCTTAACCCTCAGGTGATGCAACTATATAATGGGAGTGATAGCAATTTCTTTAAGCCTTGGAGATTGCTATCACCCCATTATACAGCTGCATAGCCTGAGGCCCAGAGAGGTTAAGTTAATGCTCCAGTCCATGCAGGTAGTAAATGGTAGAGCCAGGTGTTATACCACTCACCAATTGGTACTTGATCAATCTGAGCCTTGATATTACCATCTGTACAATGGGATACCCCGGCTTCTCTTGTGGGGTTTCCCAGAGGGATAAAGAAAGTTGAATACACATGGAAAATTTGTCAAAAGATACAAGATTCACAGACAACTTGGTAGCAGGGTTATCATGGGGAGGCTGAGTCGGGGACCAAGAATTAGGAGAGGCGAACACACCAGTTGCTGGATCATTTGTTGGGCCTCTGGTTTGGTTAAATGACAAGGAACCTTAACGTAAATGACCTGGGGTGAGCCTTCAGTTTGGGAGGAAAAAGAGAAGTTGAGGCTGGTGTCCCTGGAGAAGGGATGGCATCTGTCTGCAGTGGACAGTCCCCTGCCCCACTGTGACCCCACCCCTCTCTCTTTGAGGGGAAGGACGCTGGGGCCACAGGCCTTATCCTTATACAATGTGTACATTTTATCTCTGCAAACTTCTTGCAGACTTGTTTTAAAGATCTCAGCTCAATACCATTAGTGTCTATCTGCAGAGGGCCCTTTGTAAAATTGATTAGAAAGTGGGCTTTTGCATGTGGGGTGGGGGTGGGGGGGACCTAATCGGATTTGAGCTCTAGATGGTATCTAATTCCCTGCATCTAGCAACTGGCTTGGGGACCTCCCGGGGAGCCAAGGCCCCTAATTTGGTTTGCGAATACATTAGCCAAACAAGCTGAGGGGGCTTCTGTTGGGAGAGGGTTTGGGGAGGGTGGGGCAGGGAGATGGTAGGAAGGCTGGGGAAATGAAAGAGGTGCTTTCTGCCCAGGTCCTGGGTGTCACTGCACCCAGGATTGCCAAGGGAGTGCATTTCTGATGATTTTAGCCAAGCCAGGAGAATGAAGCAAACTTTTAAAGCGACTTGCATTCCTTGCCAGTTTATTAAGCCCCTATATGTATCTTTTTTCATTTTTCAAAATTTTCTAAAAATAATTGTTTTGTTTAGTTGTTAAAGTCATGGCTGACTATTTCACGACCTCATGGACTGTACCCAGCAGCCTCCTCTGTCCATGAGATTTTCCCAGGCAAGAATACTGGAGCGGGTTACCAATTCCTTCTCCAGGAGATCTGTCCAAGCCAGGGATCGAACCCGCGTCTCCTCCACTGGCAGCCAGATTCCTTACTGATGAGCCACCAGGGAGGTGGGGGTGGGGGTGGTGTTAGCCCCTCGGTCGTGTCTGACTCTTTGCGACCCCATGGATGGTAGCCCTCCAGGCTCCTCTGTCCAAGGGATTCTCCAGGCAAGAATACTGGAGTGGGTAGCCAGCCGCTTTTCCAGGGGATCTTCCTGACCCACGAATTGAACCTGGGTCTCCTGCATTGCAAGCGGATTCTTTACCCTCTGAGCCACCAGGGAGGCCTAATAGTCACATGTATAAGCAAAAAAGTCAAACACTTTGAGAGCACAGGCAGCTAGTAGTGAGTCATTCTTTCTCCCCTAGTCCTTGGCCCCAGAGTCAGCCTCCCCATAGTGACCGCGGTTACTAAGTTTTCTGTGAACCTTGTATGTTTCCTCAGGTTTGCAGTGTGCACAAACAACTTTCTTAATCCCCCCTCGCTTTTCCAGGGGATCTTCCTGACCCACGAATTGAACCTGGGTCTCCTGCATTGCAAGCGGATTCTTTACCCTCTGAGCCACCAGGGAGGCCTAATAGTCACATGTATAAGCAAAAAAGTCAAACACTTTGAGAGCACAGGCAGCTAGTAGTGAGTCATTCTTTCTCCCCTAGTCCTTGGCCCCAGAGTCAGCCTCCCCATAGTGACCGCGGTTACTAAGTTTTCTGTGAACCTTGTATGTTTCCTCAGGTTTGCAGTGTGCACAAACAACTTTCTTAATCCCCCCAGAAACTTGCAAGAGAAGCCTGCATGTCTCATTTCACAGATGGAGAAAGGAGGCTAGGATTGGTAAAGTGCCAGCTGGGGAGTGGTGGGGCCAGGATCCAAGTTGTCAATGGTCTGGCTTTAAGCCCTGGGGTCTTTTCGGCATCACGTGCCAGTCCTGAAAAGAGAGAGGTCTGCTCAAACCTAAGCCCTTGGATTTTTATTTCTCCAACTCTTCTCTTTAAGAGCAGTGCTGCCATTTTGCCCGTGTGTGTCCAAGAAAGTTCAAAACAAGAGGGGAAACTTGCAAGGGCATCTTGGTGGGAGACTCCTTCAATTCAGCAGCCCTCAGGAGAGGGTGTTGAGTGAACCCTTCTCTGTTTCATCGGGATCTCATGGGTGTCTTCCTTCTATCCCCTTCTCTGCCAGGCGCATGTATGTGTAGAAGGGGATGAAGTTTTGTTTGAGCAACCGTGTGTGCTATAAAATACCTGTGGGTCTTAGAACCTAAGATCAGCTCCCAGTTGATTACAGATGATCCCGGCTGGTTATAGATGGCAATGGTATCAACCTCATAAGGTTCTTGGGAGGTCTGAATGCTATGATGGCACGGTACCTGGCCCATGGTAAGCTCCCAGTAAATATTAGCAATTATTAGTAATACTGTCTAGGTAACCCTTCATACATTATTCATCTACTCTGTACAAGTTACCTCAACCAGAATATAAGACTAGTATTGTTCTTATATTATTGTGCTATTATTTCATAGCTAGCATTATTTAAAATATAATTCTCTTTACACAGTGCTGTACTCAGTCTGACTCTTTGCAACCCCATGGACTGTAGCCCGCCAGGCTCCTCTGTCCACGGAATTTTCCTGGCAAGAATACTAGAGTGGGTTGCCATTTCCTTCTCCAGGGCATCTTCCCAACCCAAGGATCGAACCCCCGTCTCCTGCATTGGCAGGCGGATTCTTTACCACTGCGCCACTTGGAAAGCCGAATTACATAGTAGAGTTTTTTAAAAGCAGAATTAGTGTAATGACAGGCAGACAAGAAACGCTCAAGAAGTGTGATCTCACATTTTTGTTCCCTTCCATTTACCAGCTTTAAATCAAGATCTTGGTTCTCTTTTGTCTCCATTCTGAATCTTAATTTCTCCAGGGCCGAAGGAGAACAGGGAAAATCAATGCAGTCCAGAGGGGCCAGGCGGAGGGAGGGCAGGGTTTGGGGAAGGAGTGGGGAAAGGGCTAAAACCTCCCACGTGGAAGGTTTTGGAGGGACCAGAGGACCTCAGCTCTGAGGCTGTAGAGTAAAACTCAGAATTATGTAACAGCTGGATTACGGGGCGATTATTAGCTTTGCTTAAAGATTTTCCGCTTACCCAAGGATTAGCTGCGGGGTTCCTTTAAATAGCCGGCTTTGCTCATGCATCTGTACTGTAAAGAAAGGGGGGTGGGCCAAAAAAGGGGCCGGGACTGCGAGGAGCCTCAGTTTCCTTAATGGAAGAGAGGAGCAGCGGCCCTGAGGTGCCGGCAGGAGGACCTCGAAGAACCGCTGGGTCAGGGCTGTGCTGCAAAGCCAAGGCCCTGCGTCAGGCGGGTCAGACCCGCCCCAAGGGTGTGGGTGTGCAGCCCAGCAGATGCTCCGGAGCCCCGCAGCCGCCCCATCAATGTTCCAACATCCAGGCTCCCTAATGAAGCCCCCAGGGATTTTTCTGGAACGAGCCCCCACCTGCCACTCCATCTCGCCTGTCACGCCTTCATTTGCCTGGCTGCTACACACCCCTGTCCGAGCCATCCCAGGATACCTCTGATTCCTATTCCCGTTTCCCATCTGCGATTTTTCTCCTGGTGGTGGGGCTGCCTAGAGGCCACGCGACACCCACTTTCCTTATTGGCCTGGCCAACACTTTGCTTGTCCTTCAAGGCAACCTAGAGGATGACACCTCCTCCAGGAAGCCTTCCCTGACCTCCTTTCCTTGAGGATGGTTAGACACCCTTGCTTTCTGCTTCAAGGGTCCGGTTCATAGGCAGGTGTGACTCTATCATAACACTATTGGGCACTTTATCATCACTGTTCATTTGTTTGACTCAGTTTGTGCTAAACAAAGTTAAATAAACAGGTAGTAACTATTTTTTATGTGAAGTAAATGTGCTTCATCCCCAGGCACATAGAGCACTGCTACCCCACCCCCCACAACCCAGGGAGCAAACAGCATATCCTTAAGAGCCAACCCCTGGTGTCAGACCACAGGGCTCCAAATGAGCCCTTATTCTACACCAGCTGTGAGAGCAAATTACTGTGTCCCTCAGTTTTCCCGTCTTTGAAATGGGACTGAATAGTTCTGACCTCTTAGGGTTGCTGCTAAGATGAAGTAAGGGCTGCACTTGGAGCAGTACCTGGACATTGTTACAAGCTGGGTGGTAGGTGTCATTATGGGAGACTCTGGAATCCTGCCCCTGCAGATCCTCCCCAGGGGTTGCTGAGCTTGCCGTTTCTCTCTCTTCCCTGGCTCCAGTGAACTTTCTCACTTCTCTACCCGCCCTAACTGGTCAGCATGGAAGTAATCCAATTTTACTTGATTACTAGTCATCACTTTCTGCTGCTGTTTATGTTTATTACTTTTTTTTTGACGTGTTCGAGATTTAATTGAGTTGATTGATCAGCACCATCACTGATTGGAAGGAGATACTCTGTAACCCTCTCCTCCCTCCAGTCTGTACCTTCCCCCTACAGAGAGGACCTGGGCTGGTTGTTGGGATCCAGGGCACCTGCTGCAGAGAGGCAGAGGCGTGGCTTGGTGGAGACTGGCACCTGGCCCTGCCTGGCTGAGTGGCTTGGGGTGAGTTCCTTACCCTCTCTGAACCTGTGTTTCTTCTTCTGTAGAAAGGAGTTTGAACTCCACGAGCCTTCTTGTCCCTTTCCGCCCAAAACTTCTGTGAAAACTCTACGACTAAATACCACCATCCCCCGCCCCTGCCTTGGTCTGTGAATCATTCATTCATTCAGCATCACTGAGAGCCTGTGCCCAGCACTCAGCCAGGTGCCGTGGGGTCTGGATGTGAGTGAGACCCAGGCCCCACCTTCCAGGAGCCTGATAGGAGCAGACTGCGGCAATGATAACTTACCTGCGGTCCAAGTTCAACAGGGTTTCAGAGGGGAGCCCCTAACTCTGCAAGGCTGTAGGGAGGGCGACCTCAGTCCACAGCAGAAGAAAACAGACTGTGGTGGAGAGAGGTGGCCCTGATGGAGGTCACCCCTCTGTGCCAAATACTGTGCTTAATCTCGTTCTTCTCACTTTCTCTAATCCTGACAGCACCCCTGTGACTAACAGAAGGTAATAGCGACTTTATAGAAGAAGCAGCTGAAGCTCAGAGAGGCTAAGTGGCTTGCCACACAGCACGTAAACGACATCTGAACGATATTAAAGCATGTCTTGCTTATGCAGTTTCCCACCATGTACGTGTTCGGTAGTTTGAGAAAAGTTTTTTAAAAGGTCAGCTAATTTCCCCAAATATCGTTTCTCTTTTCATTTTTGCATGCTATCTTCCATGCATACTCTTTATACCGTGAATACACGTGTATATCTCTCCGGGGCACAGGCCCTGAGGTGATGATGCCCTTGGCATATTTGGAGACGAGGAAGGAGGCTGGATCGTGGGGAGAAGGCGGAAGGTGAAGTCGGACAGGCAGCAGGGCTGCGGCGTGGAGAGCTTTGCAGACCATGGCAGGGGCTGGGCTTTATCCCCAACAGCCTTCACCGTTGTCTTCCAGTCCCTGTTGTTTCTAACATCCACAGTTCAACCCACTGGGTGTGGCTTCATTTCCCAACACTGAAGCTGCTTTCAGTGGGGTATGTGTGTGTGTCCATGTGTTGTGTGTGCTTTTGAAGTGACTATTACGTGTCACCGTCACATTTCAAGCTTGTGGCTCTGGCTTCCTGTGAACTTTCTTTTTCTTTTTGGCCACACCATGCGGCTTGCAGGATCTCAGTTCCCTAGCCAAGGATCAGACCCAGGCCTGGCAGTGAGAACACCGAGTCCTAAACACTGGACTGCCAGGGCACTTTCCCGGTCAACTTCTTCAGTCTGAAGCAGTAGGAGTTAAAGTGGCAGGTTTGGTGTGTGATCACCTGTGTGACTAGACTGGCGTGGCCAGCCCGTGACTTGTGGTGGAGAGAGGAGAAGGTGTTCACGCCAGCAGGTCTGTGTGCGGAGAAGCAGAGTCAGGAAGAGGGAGGCTTGTCTGGAGGCCTCCGGCCCTGAAGGAGGAGTGGGCGGCGGGGAGGTAGATGTCTCCAAAAGACAGGTCAGCACGCATGGCCCTTCACCTTCTCTTCAAGATGCGAAGTTGGAGCTTTTACATTTTTTCCAGTTTTTTAAAAAACTTTTTACTAGAATAGTTTTGCCTTCACAGAAAACTTGCAGAGATCGTGCTGTTCCTGTGTACCCCTGTCCAGTACTCCTGCTCACGGACTTCTGACGTTTCTATGGTGTGTTTGTCACAATGCCGAAAATGGCATTGGGACATTACTATTAACTAAACGCTGAACTTTGTTCAGGCTTCATCCGCTTCGCACTGCCGTCCCTCTTCTCTTCCAGGACTCAGCCCACCTCGCCGCCCTGCATCCCGTAGGCACGTCTCCTTAATCTCGTCTGGCCTGTGACGGCTTCTCAGACTTTTCTTAGTTTTCATGACCTTGACTGCTTTGAAGCTTGCTCACCGAGTATTTTGCTTTCGTACTTTTTAAACTTCCTTTTGCCACCAGGAATCATGATGTCGAGAGGTGGAGAAATGGCAGAGGTCAAGCTCAGAATGCAGGAGTTGGAAGGGCCTGGGTTCAAATCCTGACTGTGCCCCCGACCCATGAAGAACCCTTCCATTTCTTGGTTCCTCTCCCCTGACAGTGGGTGAGCCTGCCTCCCTCGGGAAGGGGGGACCTGGTGATGGCTCCCTGGATGGATGTTGAAGTGCTCAGAAATTCAGGTTTCCTTTTTGGGGGAAACCTGTTGGGACCAGTGGCTCTGAAGACCTGTTCACTCCTCTCCAGGAGCCAGGGTAATGAAATGCCAGAGTGAGGAGGAGGAGGACGGGGAGGATGTGACAACTTTTCAGGAAGTGGACACTTTGCAAATATTTGAAAATAAGATCATAATTTGGCCCCTACAGTAACTCCACGAGACAGTGAGATGGGTTAGACTTGTTAGAGTCCCTTGGACTGCAAGGAGATCCAACCAGTCCATCGTAGAGATCAGGCCTGAGTGTTCATTGGAAGGACTGATGTTGAAACTGAAACTCCAATACTTTAGCCACCTGATGTGAAGACTGACTCATTTGAAAAGACCCTGATGCTGGGAAAGATTGAGGGCAGGAGGAGAAGGGGATGACAGAGGATGAGATGGTTGGATGGCATCACCGACTCAAAGGACATGAGTTAGCATAAACTCTGGGAGTTGGTGATGGACAGGGAGGCCTGGCATGCTGCAGTCCATGGGGTCACAAAGAGTCAGACACGACTGAGTCACTGAACTGAAATGAAGAGATGAAGAAACTGAGGCTCAGAGACCATCAAGAATCTGCTAAAGGTCATGGAAGAAGGAAGGGGCATAGCTGAGACTTGAACTGAGAGAGCCCGGATTTGGTGTTCCTCCCAGCTCAGCCTGGCCCGAGCTGGCCGGTGGGCAGGGCAGGCGGCCCTGGAGTGGATGTGGGTGCGGAAGTCATGCTCCTCTGCTCCGGGGCTGGAGGGGGTCTGTCGTGTGGAGCAGGTGGGCTGGCATCTGGCTGGGACAGGTGGACACGACAGGGCAGGAAAGTGGAGACTTACGGATTCCCAGTCTCTCCAGGTCGTCTTGATCTCAGGCCTTGTAGAACAGGCAGTGTTTCATTTTGTAATGTGGGTTTTCTCTTTTTCTTTGGGCGATTTCATTTTTAACCCTTGAATTACCTGTGAAACCAGGATGAGCAGAAAGCTCATGACTGGGGCCTGCTTCCCAGGGACACCTTGGGACCAGTGCTTTTTCCGGTGTCTTGTGTCTTCTGGCCCCTCCAGCAGATGGCTAGGCTGTCTCCATTTTCCAGAAAGGGAAATGAAGTGACTGAGACCAGAGAGGGCAAGTGACTGTCTCAAGAACACACAGCCTTGGAGCGGGGGAAGAAGCCTCATCACTCACTGGGCTCTTTCTACTCAGCATAATAAGAACCTCAGAAAACCCTTGTTGCTGTTTATTTCTTGAAAACCTTGAAATGTAAACTACAAAATGTTCCACCTTTGAAAAGGGGAGCTCTGTGTGTGTGTGTGTGTGTGTGTGTGTGTGTGTGTGTGTGTGTGTATACTACGAGGACAAAGAACAAAGTGATTTTGGCATTTAGGTCAAACAGCTGAAGTGTCAGTCGCTCAGTCATGTCTGACTCTTTGCGGCCCCATGGACTATAGTCCAACAGGCTCCTCTGTTCATAGGATTCTCCAAGCAAGAACACTGGAGTGGGTACTCATGCCTTTCTCCAGGGGATCTGCGCAACCCAGGGTCTCCTGCATTGCAGGCAGATTCTTCACCATCTGAGCCATCAGGGAAGATAACATCTACCCTCAATTCCACCATGACACTTAGAGGGTGAAGGGGTGGGCTGTCCTTTCTAAAGGAGCCTCTGAGGCCTGTGACTGCCTTTCCCTTGATATTTGGGTTTCTATTCCGTCCACTTTGCACTTTCTACATTCAGGGCCACTGCCTTGTAGCTCTGCCCGGAAACAGGAAGGCCCTGGCAATTCTGGCTCTGTGTGACGCCTCTTCTGCATGTCCCCCGTTGCTGAGTTGTGCCCAGTTTTCAGGTCTCTGAGCAGCCTAGCATCTCACTGAGCAGGCTGAGTGTTCACCTGCCACCTCATCCTCTTAGCCCTGGCATCTGGCCTTGGGACCCGGGTCCCCGTACCTGGGTGATCCAGAGAAGTGTTTTTGCGGAGGCCTGCTGTCTTAGTCTGTCTGCTCAGGATGCTGCAACAAAATGCCATAGATTGGGTGGCTTAGGAACAACAAATATTTATTTCTTGCAAACCCAAGATCAAGGTGCTGGTAATTCAATGTCTGGTGAGGGGCCACTTAGTGGTTCTTGGAGAGCAGTCTTTTCACTGTGTCCTCACATGATATGAGGGCAGGGAGCTCTGGTCTCCTTTATAAGGGCACTGATCCAGTTTATGAGGGCCCTACCCTTATGGCCCGGTCACCTTCCATAGCCCCCCAGTACCACCACACTGGGGCTTAGGTCTCCACATATGTATTGTGGGGGGAGGACATACGCACTGTGTCTATGACGCCTGCTGTCTTCTTTCTGGCTGTTGGTAACTTCTGCCATCCCTCCCAGCTGGGACTCACTAGGAGAAAGAGTTTCTCTTCTGCCCCCTTTAAAGACCTGTCTGGCCAAGAAAAGGAAGAAGTAGCTGTTTGGGGTCATCACACTTCTTTAGACATGGTCCTTCATCTTCTGGAGGAGGTGGGCCGGGCAGAGTGACTGAATCCCCCAAAGTGGGTGTCCAGATGGATGAGCTTTCAAGACCAACCCTTCAATGTGCCATAGCATCTGTGTGGCCCGGGAGGCTCACCACCTGGGCTCCCATAGATCTTCCCACCTGTGAAACAGGACTAGAAATCCAGAGTTATTGGGAGGATTAAATAAACTTGTATGTGCAAAGTACTTTGTGTGTAGTAAGTGCCTGCTAAACAAGAAAGTTCCGTTCGGTTCAGTTTAGTCACTCAGTTGTGTCTGATTCTTTGTGACCCCATGGACTGTAGCACGCCAGGCTTCCCTGTCCATCACCAACTTCTGGAGCTTGCTCAAATTCATGTCTGTTGAGTCAATGATGCCATCTGACCATCTCATCCT
>SJYX01012826.1:220991-272366 GCA_006410675.1 Oreotragus oreotragus | reverse complement strand
TTTTTTTTTTTTTTGGCCACAAGGCATGCGTGTTCTTAGCGCCCCAACCAGGGATCAAACCCACAGCACCCTGCATTGAAAGACGAAGTCTTTTTTAAAAGTGTATTAGTTTTTAGCTGTGCTCAGTCTTCGTTGCTATGTGAAGGCTTCCTCTAGTTGCCGAGAGCGGGGGCTGCTCTTCATTGAGGTGTGCGGGCTCGGCAGCTGTGGTGCTCAAGTTGAGTTGCTCTGCTGCACGTGGCATCTTCCCCAACAAGGATCAAACCTGCGTCCGCTGCACTGGCAGACTCTTATCCACTTGACTGCCACGGAAGTCCCTGTGCTCTGTTCTGATGTTCCTTTTTATGAAGAGTAAACAGAGCAGATGGGTTATTCTCAAAGGAGGGAAAATGTGAGCAGGAGTGATTCTAGGTCCAGGAGATGTGTTCTGGCGAGGACAGGACTCAGCAGGGAGCAGGAAGCCGCCTTTAGCCGTCTGCAGGTTAGACTTGTTCTCTAGGTCCCGAGGGCGGGAGTTGTACAAACTGTAACTGAAAGCTCCAGAGAGAAGAAATATTTTGGCTCTTGACAAAGAACTTGCGAAAAATCTAAGTTATCTGAAGATGGAAGCAGCTGCCACCTAAACTACTGACCTCCTTATCACTGGGGGCTTCAGCCAAGGCAGGTGGCCCCAGGACAGACCAGGGACGCTTTGATTTCCTGCCTGGTCCAAGTGCTGCCGGCTGGGAGAAGGCCCTGATCCGCGGGCCTCTCCATGTCTTTCTGCTGTTCCCTGGCCCATCTCATTGTTCGTAGTTCAGTTCAGTTCAGTCACTCAGTCGTGTCCGACTCTTTGCGACCCCATGGACTACAGCACTCCAGGCCTCCCTGTCCATCACCAACTCCCGGAGCTTGCTCAAACTCATGTCCATCGAGTCGGTAACGCCATCCAGCCTTCTCATCCTCTGTCGTCCCCTTCTCCTCCTGCCTTCTTCATGGTGCTCATCACTATGCTGTTTTACTGGTTGTGTTTGATAGAGTGGGTAACACTGGTTATTGTCATATATTCAGAACAACCCCTGTTTCAGCAGCTTAGCGTGACAGGTGATACTGTGCCCACCTAACATTTTGGGGAAGCTGCTTGGCAGATAGCCTTTCGTGAAGTTTTTCATGGGCTCAGGGTCCTTCCAACTTGTGGTTCTGCCGTGCCCCTGGGCATTGGAGTCTCCTCCTGGAGCCTCTGCCTGGACCCTGTGTGGCCTACAGATGGGGAAGGACAGAGAGAGAGAGGAGTTGGGGCAGGGAGTGGCCAGGGGAGATTTTTATAAGCCAAATGGGGGAGTGGCTTACATCTCTTTGCCCACATGCCCTTGGCCAGGACCCAGTCTATGGGCACAGCTGACTGCAAAGGAGACTGGGAAGTATGGTCTTCCTGTGTCTAAGCAGAACGTGAAGCTGGTTTTGGTGAACTCGTGGCCATCTCAGCTATACTTATTATCGTATTTTATTGAATCTATGACCTCATCAGCTCAGTTCAGTTCAGTTTAGTCGCTCAGTCGTGTCTGACTCTTTTCGACCCCATGAATCGCAGCATGCCAGGCCTCCCTGTCCATCACCAACTCCCGGAGTTCACCCAAACTCATGTCCATTGAGTCGGTGATGTCATCCAGCCATCTCACCCTCTGTTGTCCCCTTCTCCTCCTGCCCCGCCCCCCAATCCCTCCCAGCATCAGAGTCTTTCCCAGTGAGTCAACTCTTTGCATGAGGTGGCCAAAGTATTGGAGTTTCCGCTTTAGCATCATTCCTTCCATCCAGAACACCCAGGACTGATCTCCCTTAGAATGGACTGATGGGATCTCCTTACAGTCCAAGGGACTCTCAAGACATAGACACCATTATTTTTATAACCACTAATTAAATGAAACTATGGCATGCCATCGATTCAAGATGCATTCTGATTGCCAAGATGTTAAAATGTGAAAAAAAAAAAAAAGGGAAACTAGACAAAAAAAAAAAAAAGTGAATAAAAGTGTATAGCTTAAAGTCAATGAAATACAGTGTTGCCACTCCTTGAGGACAGAAACCTGTCCACCTTGGACACCAATCCATCCTTGAGGCTAGAACGGTATCTGGCACACCATGGATACTCAAGGAATAGTTGAAATGAATGAAGGAGGGAGGGGGCGAGTGGATGAATGGGTGAGATGGCGGGGAGTGGTTAGCTGTCACAGCCGCCCATCTGAGCTGCCGCAGCAAGGATTCATGCATCATCGCTCCCCTGAGCATACCCACTGCCAGGCTGCCTGGTAGCTGCCAGCTGAGGCTCCTGGGGCTCTGCCCCTGGCCGGCACCCTTCTCCACTGCCAGCTTCCATATTCGTCTTTCTTGCTGCACCACGGTGTGAAGTATGACCTCGCTCACACTTGGACATGTTCATCTTACGGCCTTTGTCCCTGGAGAGGCAGCCGTGACGGCAAGGTCTCAAGGGAGAGACACTGCCCAGCGTGGGTCACTCTGCTGGGCCAGCAGGTAGAGAGCCTTACACGTGTGGCGATTCCTATGGCATCCCGGTGTGCACGTGGGAATGAGAGAGGGAGAATGCTGGAGCTGATTGGCAGCTCTCAGAAGAGAAGCTGGTTAGTTCCAATAGTTGGTTCTAGTAGCGCCTGAATAAGGAACCCCTTTGTCTGAAAAGGGACTTTCTCGGTGGAAGTTGCAGCATGCAGAGAAGCACACAAATGCATGATTAAATGGTGGACGGAGGGATGCATGATGGATGAATGATGGGAAGGGGAGAGGGAGCGAGACAGGCTTGCTTGCTGTGGGACAGAACTTATTAAAGACTGAATGGAAACTGTCTCCTCATTACCAAAAAGAGTGCTAGTAGCAACTGCTAGTGGTACTTACTGAGCACTTTCCCAGGTATAGCTCTAAACTCTTTTCTGTATTAACTCACTAATCCTCAAGACTACCCTATGAGATACATAGGATCATTATCACCATCCCCATTTTACAGATGAATAAACTGAAGCTCAGAGAGATTAAATTACGTGTGAGGGACAGAACTGGAATTCAAACTCAGGCAATCCAGCGCCAACCACTAAGCTCTATGGCCCAACACCACGACACCTCTAGGATTAAATGTCATCTGAAAACTGCCGAATCTGTTCAGCGACAGTAGGTGGGATATTTATGCCATATATCACTGCGTATTATGGGATGAAAATAAAAACAGACTCAAGAAGAGTTTAGATTCCTGGATGTCAGATCTTCAATAGCAATTGAAAGGAAGATCGCTCGAGGTGTATTTGGGGTCATCTTTTGAAATTATGAGCTGTCCTTCCTCCAGACACATCTGTTTGTGGTGTCAGAGGCCAGAGTTTAGCCAGATGGGCTAAAGTGAGAGCCATCAGGTACTTTGGGGTCCTGCATGAAGGCACTCCCCCGAGAGGACTGAGGTGAGGGCTGAAGTTTTGAATTAGTCTGCCCAGAGGAGGCCCCTGTCTAATCTGCACAGAGCCACAAGAAGAGCCAGCGGCTGTCCACTGTGGGCTGGAGCTCTGCCAGGGGACCCGGCCCTCCCGGTGTCCCGGGGTAGCCCCTCAGGGCCCAGCAGTCTCCTCCCGCTTTGGCAAAGCCTCTCCCCATGATGATGGATGCAGCCTGGGACATCGTGGATAAAAACCCCGATTGAAGGGCACTAATTACCCATCATTATTTTCTGTGCCGTAATTTGTGTGGAACGAGATTTCAATCAGTTGTCTGGGATCAGCCTGGTTTTGACTAATCTTTCTAATGACAAGATGCTTAATTACAGATTTTTGCCTGAGCTGCAGCATACAGGGGGAGGCAGGCTCTTACTGAAGCCAGTTTGCAATTGGGTCATTTTGTAGTCTTAAGTCACTCTTAAGGGAAGAGAGAGAAAAGGCATGAGGAAAGCATTCCTAAGGAGACCAGACAAAAATCAAACCAGCACAGGACCAGTGCTGCAGTAGTGGACGTGGTGATGGAGGGTAACAGGTGGGCAGACTCGCCCTGTTCCCCTGCACAGGTCACCTTCCCGCTGAGTCTCCAGGCAGCCCCCAGCCAGCTTGGCTCTCCAGTAAGTGTCTTTGAGTGAGCCACAACTTCTGGGGTCTTCAGCTCCTCCTCTGAAGGTCACCAGGTCAGGCAGGAGAATCTCTGAGTACTTATGATGCTCTGATTCCCGATGTGCTGGTGTCTGTCCAGGAAAATGGGTCCAGCGTTGAAAGATATAACTGGCAAGATTTCATGAGAGATAAAAACACTATGTATTGAAATGGGTGTTTCAGACTACTGCAGGAGAAGGTCAGTTTGAATTAAAGAAATATATAAGTGTAAGGGAAAAAAGCATATATATATACATATATATATAATTACGTATGTATGTATACATATATATATGAAGAATAGACTCAGATGCATGAAATTGGATTAATTATAAGCCTTGGTTCATGATACTTCCTTTCTCCTCCCCCTCCACCCCTCCCTTTCTTCCTCCTTCCCTCCTTTTTTCCCTTCCTCTCGTGTGATAAGTCCTCATGAATCCATGTCCCAACAGGAATGCTGGGGACCTTGTCAGTTACTCACATTTAGCTTGTGGTCCTCCTCATCTTATCCCTCCAATAAAGGCTCATTCTGCATTCTCTAACATTATTTGTAAAGGAAGTTTAGCTCTGTTACTTTCAAGTGCCTGGGGGGCTGACTCATAACAAATAAAGCCTTGCTGGAGGATCTGAGGGTCTGCTTTAATGAACAGCTCAGTGGCTTCTGGTTAGCAAATTAATTATGGGAATGTACATAAGAGTCTCTCAAGTGTTCAGAAGCTGTTTTTTTCTTCTGTAGAGTGGATTCCCGTTTCAGGCTCATTTATCCTCGTAACTTTCCTAATCCACTACTTTTCTCTCCTGGTAAATGGCAAGTTCCTTGTGGAATTATCCTCAGTTTTAGAAATGGGGGCTTGGTTGAGGGAAGAGCTTTGCTGGGTCTAACCCCAGGCTGCAGCCGGCTGCTGGATTTTCTGGGAGAATCACAAGACAGACACTGTCCGCTGAGAGCTTGCTGGGCCCCTGCATGTTCGTTTTGCCTACATTATTGTTATTCAGCCGCTCAGTCGTGTCTGGCTCTTTGTGACCCCATGGACTGCAGCAGGCCTGGCCTCCCTGTCCTGCACGATCTNGCAATCCAGCGCCAACCACTAAGCCCTATGGCCCAACACCACGACACCTCTAGGATTAAATGTCATCTGAAAACTGCCGAATCTGTTCAGCGACAGTAGGTGGGATATTTATGCCATATATCACTGCGTATTATGGGATGAAAATAAAAACAGACTCAAGAAGAGTTTAGATTCCTGGATGTCAGATCTTCAATAGCAATTGAAAGGAAGATCGCTCGAGGTGTATTTGGGGTCATCTTTTGAAATTATGAGCTGTCCTTCCTCCAGACACATCTGTTTGTGGTGTCAGAGGCCAGAGTTTAGCCAGATGGGCTAAAGTGAGAGCCATCAGGTACTTTGGGGTCCTGCATGAAGGCACTCCCCCGAGAGGACTGAGGTGAGGGCTGAAGTTTTGAATTAGTCTGCCCAGAGGAGGCCCCTGTCTAATCTGCACAGAGCCACAAGAAGAGCCAGCGGCTGTCCACTGTGGGCTGGAGCTCTGCCAGGGGACCCGGCCCTCCCGGTGTCCCGGGGTAGCCCCTCAGGGCCCAGCAGTCTCCTCCCGCTTTGGCAAAGCCTCTCCCCATGATGATGGATGCAGCCTGGGACATCGTGGATAAAAACCCCGATTGAAGGGCACTAATTACCCATCATTATTTTCCGTGCCGTAATTTGTGTGGAACGAGATTTCAATCAGTTGTCTGGGATCAGCCTGGTTTTGACTAATCTTTCTAATGACAAGATGCTTAATTACAGATTTTTGCCTGAGCTGCAGCATACAGGGGGAGGCAGGCTCTTACTGAAGCCAGTTTGCAATTGGGTCATTTTGTAGTCTTAAGTCACTCTTAAGGGAAGAGAGAGAAAAGGCATGAGGAAAGCATTCCTAAGGAGACCAGACAAAAATCAAACCAGCACAGGACCAGTGCTGCAGTAGTGGACGTGGTGATGGAGGGTAACAGGTGGGCAGACTCGCCCTGTTCCCCTGCACAGGTCACCTTCCCGCTGAGTCTCCAGGCAGCCCCCAGCCAGCTTGGCTCTCCAGTAAGTGTCTTTGAGTGAGCCACAACTTCTGGGGTCTTCAGCTCCTCCTCTGAAGGTCACCAGGTCAGGCAGGAGAATCTCTGAGTACTTATGATGCTCTGATTCCCGATGTGCTGGTGTCTGTCCAGGAAAATGGGTCCAGCGTTGAAAGATATAACTGGCAAGATTTCATGAGAGATAAAAACACTATGTATTGAAATGGGTGTTTCAGACTACTGCAGGAGAAGGTCAGTTTGAATTAAAGAAATATATAAGTGTAAGGGAAAAAAGCATATATATACATATATATATAATTACGTATGTATGTATACATATATATATGAAGAATAGACTCAGATGCATGAAATTGGATTAATTATAAGCCTTGGTTCATGATACTTCCTTTCTCCTCCCCCTCCACCCCTCCCTTTCTTCCTCCTTCCCTCCTTTTTTCCCTTCCTCTCGTGTGATAAGTCCTCATGAATCCATGTCCCAAGAGGAATGCTGGGGACCTTGTCAGTTACTCACATTTAGCTTGTGGTCCTCCTCATCTTATCCCTCCAATAAAGGCTCATTCTGCATTCTCTAACATTATTTGT
Source organism: Oreotragus oreotragus (assembly GCA_006410675.1). Lineage (NCBI taxonomy): Eukaryota > Metazoa > Chordata > Mammalia > Artiodactyla > Bovidae > Oreotragus > Oreotragus oreotragus. The sequence goes on along the minus strand of SJYX01012826.1, from coordinate 265,589 downwards.
AAAGGAAGTTTAGCTCTGTTACTTTCAAGTGCCTGGGGGGCTGACTCATAACAAATAAAGCCTTGCTGGAGGATCTGAGGGTCTGCTTTAATGAACAGCTCAGTGGCTTCTGGTTAGCAAATTAATTATGGGAATGTACATAAGAGTCTCTCAAGTGTTCAGAAGCTGTTTTTTTCTTCTGTAGAGTGGATTCCCGTTTCAGGCTCATTTATCCTCGTAACTTTCCTAATCCACTACTTTTCTCTCCTGGTAAATGGCAAGTTCCTTGTGGAATTATCCTCAGTTTTAGAAATGGGGGCTTGGTTGAGGGAAGAGCTTTGCTGGGTCTAACCCCAGGCTGCAGCCGGCTGCTGGATTTTCTGGGAGAATCACAAGACAGACACTGTCCGCTGAGAGCTTGCTGGGCCCCTGCATGTTCGTTTTGCCTACATTATTGTTATTCAGCCGCTCAGTCGTGTCTGGCTCTTTGTGACCCCATGGACTGCAGCAGGCCTGGCCTCCCTGTCCTGCACGATCTCCCGGCGTTTGCTCAAACTCATGTCCACTGAGTTGGTGGTGCCATCCAACCATCTCATCTTCTATCACCCCCTCCTCCTCCTGCCCTCAATCTAGCCCCTGCTCACGGAAAAGCCCTATGAAGGAGGTGCTGTGATGGAGCCATTTTACAGATGAGGAACCTCAAGGCCCAGAGAGGTTGACCTATTTACTCAAAGTCAATAGCTACTCTGACTGGCTCACATCAGAGCAATGGCTGGTAACCATTAAGTGACTTGGGGGCTTGTTTCTGCTCTTACAGGGCAGCCTGGCACAGAGCCAAAAGCTGATTCTGAGGGTAGCCCCTCTGCGTGACCCCAATTCTGGTGTGGTGGCTGGACTCTACTCCGCAGAGGACAGAGAGCCAGGCCTTAGGCTCATCAGGCTGGCCCATCCCTCTTCCCTCCAGGAGACTTCTTTCCTCCAGAAGCTTCTTTTCTTCAGCCTGCCCACTAGCAAGTGGCCTTGAGGGGGGTAGACCCCTGGGATTCCAGCTTAAAAAACTGATGATCACTTCCTTTTTGATTCCCTGGAGTTTCTCTTCCTTTAGGGTTAGGGTTAGGTTCATGACAGAAGAGCTGAATGGTTTGGGTTTCCTTCAGAACTTCCAAGATGCTGTTGGTGTCTGTATTAGGAAAACCTCCAACCTACTTCACTGTCCAGCAAAGTGATTATCTGGCAGAGGCAGAGAGTAAGTTCAGGCATCCCAGGAGCTCAGGCCCCTCTGGGGTAAGGGCCCCACACTGGACGTGAACAGGGGCAGGCCTGGGTCGGCGCTGAGGGGTCATGTTAATCAGACGGTGGTGACATTGAGGCCAGGGCAGCTCTAGCTGTGCTCTTGATACGAGCTGAATTAGAGGGAAGAGAATGCCTCCGGGAACTTAGACCACTGACTATTGCTATTCCAAAGGCCGCTTAGATGGGGCAGTGAGCCGCTCCCGTAAAGTCAATAGTCATCGACCAGTTGGGAACTGGGCCCCAGCCAACCACAGATGGTGGACTCCACGTGACCCTCTCCTCCCCAGGGGGCACGTGTCGACACCTCCGCCTCATCCCAGTGCCTCTTCCTGCATCCTGTCCTGGCCACTAGCCCCGTGGCCACATCCTCCTGAGCCTTTGCACCCCGGCTCCAATCTCTGAGATCTTCCCTGACCTAGCCTCCCATCCTTCCAGCTGTCTGGATTCTTCTTCCTTCCTGGAGGTACTGTAGCCTCCACCCACTGGGAACCCCACCCACTCACCCTCTGGCCTTCCATCTTCTCCCAGTTCTGGGCTTTCTGACATTATTCCATCCCCGAACGACACCCTCAGCTTCTGGGCCCCTCGCCTTCCCCCTTCCCTCCAATAGCCAACTCAGTGGTTCTCAACTAGGGGCAGTTTGTCCCCCAGGGACCATCTGGCCGTGTCTAGAGGTTTGGGTTGTCGTCTCTGCGGGTGGGGATGCTACTGTTTTCTAGCGGGCAGAGGCAAGGATGCTGCTGACCGACCTGCGGTGCACAGCCTGGCCCGCAGTGAGGAATGACCAGCCCCAAATGTCACTAGTGCCTGGGTTGAGAAACGCAGGCCGAAGCTTCCCTGTGTTGCTGCCTTGCAGGCTGAGTTAAGGGACCTGGTGAGCCTCTATGCCCCTGATTTCTGTTCTCTCCTCCTCCCACAGTTGCTGTTGCAAACTTTCTTCCTTTTGCTAGATCTCCGGACCTCACCTCCCATTCCATGGAGTGAGGAGAGGCTGCCTGGGGGATGAGAGAGACCACCTCCAAACTTCCCCTCTGCCATGTACTGCCTCAGCTCAGTTCTCTTCCGGGGCATTCAGATTCCTTGCGGACTTCCACTGGGTCCCCTGACCGCCTGTGTTGTTCCTGTAGGTTTCAAACTTAACTCCTCTGAGAATCACAGCTGTGGTGCTAAAAACAAGCCAACACACAGAACCAAAAATGCAGAATTCTGGCCCCACCTACAGGGATGAATGTTCAAAATATGACTGGGCTTCCCAGGGGGCTCAGTGGTTAAAAAAAAAAAAATCTGCCTGCCAATTCAGGAGACATAGATTCAATCACTGGGTCAGGAAGATGCCCAGGAGAAGGGCATCTTCCCATCTTCGCTGGGAAATCCCCTGGACAGAGGCGCCTGGAGGGCTACAGTTCATGGTGTCGCAAAAGAGTCAGACATGGCTTATCGACTAAGCAGCAACACGAGGTCAGTCCAGGAAGCCGCCTGTCCAACCAGCACCTTGGCTGACTCTGACGAAGGCTGGACCAGAATCTGAGAAAAGCTGACACTCATCTTTGGTCATCTCAACCTCTCCATCTTGATCTGCTCTTTACCATTAGCATGCAACATAGAGTGACCATAGAATTCATTGTCTCCTCTGGGGAGACATGGGGAGTGGTGGATAATTATATTGGGTCAGTAGGTGGGATCAGGGTTGCTTCAGGCAAACTGGAAGGTAATTTTTAAATTTCTTAAGTTCCTTACATTCTTGACACACCTCCTCATCAAAGAAGCAGATAAATTACCGCCAATAACAACAGAAACATTCCTTCTCTGCCTCCACCACCCCTGTGTTCAAGTGGACGGTGTTGTGTAAAGGTGTGCAAGGAAGCCCCTACCCCTACCCTCTCCTCTGCCCGGGCTCCCAGAAAAATTGTCTGCTTCCAGGGCCTCTTGCAGCTCTGGCGTATGCTCCCACTGCACACACCCGCCCCGTGCCAGGACACTGCTCTGGGGACGTCACCAGCCACATCCTGACTGCTCATTGAAGGGGACACGTGCACTCCTGACTTCCCCTGACTTTGCGGCTGCACGTGGCCTGCCACCACCCCCTTCTCGATGGCTGTCTCCACTGCACGTCCACAACTCACTCTCTCTTCTCAGCTCCTCTGGCCACTACTTCTTGGCCCTTTTCTTTCCCTTTGTCGTTACATTTTGCTTTTGAATTAAAGAGTGATGTCAGAGGTTAAGGATGGGTGGGGGGAGGAGCAGGTATCCTGGAGGGAAAAAGAATGCAAATACAAATGAGTGTGTGAATGAGTGAAACCAGACCAGAGGGGCAGGGCGGGTGAGCCCGTCAGTGGAGTGTGCCCAGCCCACCCCCTGCCTTGCTGGCGCTCTGCACACACGTGTTTGTTTAGTGTCTGTCCTTCTGGTGAGAGGATGAGCTTCTTGACATCATGAGCTGTGCTGGGCATGTCCTCCTATCTGGTCAGCCCTTGGCACCCTGGTGCCCAGAGTACGTGTTGAAGCTCCTTGGCATAAACATTCTAGTGGGGCCAAAATAAGGGTCACTGAAACGAGAAGCCTGCAGGAATGAAATCATCAGACTCGCAGCTGGAGCCCAGGCTGGCTTTCTGTACTAGCTCTGAGGTGGGGGGCAAGTTTGCTTCCTTCTCATTCCTAGAGTCACTCGGCCAGGGCCTGGAGGCGGTGGCCTGGACAGGGTGCATCCTGGCTGTGCAGCCCTCTAAAGGGTGCTTTGTGCCCGTGGCCCCTGAAGCCTTCAAGGAGAGGGCTAGGAGGGAAAACCAAGGCTTAGGGCTTGAAACCACTGCCTGGCCTGGGTGTCCGTCAGGGCTGGCTGAGCCGTGAGGGTGGTTTGGAAAATTGTTCACTGGATGTAGCTGTAGGGTTCTCCAGCTGCTTCCCTTGGGCATGAGCTTCTTGTACACCCGAGGGACAGATCTGAAGTGGGTGGTATATAAAACGTGCTCACTAAATAGCAGTTGCGATAATTACTGTTGACTTCAAGTGTGTCTTCCAGAATCTCTGGGGCACTCACAAGCCTGAGGGAGGAGGGCTTGGGTCTGGGAGCTGACTTGTCCTGCAGTGCTTGTCACAGCAGGCTGGGATGTTTCTGGGAACTGCAGAACCCTAACGCTTGCCCCTTGGAAAAAAGCTGTGACAAACCTAGACAGCATGTTAAAAAACAGAGACGTCACTTTGCCAACAAAGGTCCCTATAGTTAAAGCTGTGGTTTTCCCCGTAGTCATGTACGGATGTGAGAGTTGGATCATAAAGCTGAGTGCCGAAGAATTGATGCTTTTGAACTGTGGTGATGAAGAAGACTCCTGAGAGTCCCTTGGACTGCAAGGAGGTCCAACTAGTCCATCCTAAAGGAGATCAGTCCTGAATAGTCATTGGAGGGACTGATGCTGAAGCTGAAACTCCAGTACTTTGGCCACCTGATGCAAAGAACTGACTCATTAGGAAAGACCCTGATGCTGGGAAAGATTGAGGGCAGGAGGAGAAGGGGGTGACGGAGGATGAGATGGTTGGATGGCATCACCAACTCAATGGACATGCGTTTGAGCCAACTCTGGGAGATAGCGAAGCACAGTATAGCCTGGCATGCTGCAGTCCATGGGGTCACAAATTCAGACATGACTTAGCCTCTGAACAACAAAGTAGCAGTGGGAGGGGATTATAAATGTAAGAGCACCTAGTCCACTCTCCCTGCAGGCCCAGCGCAAGGGCATAGTAGGGGGTGAACCCACAGGCGCCTCTGTGCCTGCTCAGGCCGCTGGTGTTTCCTGAGGAAATGCCAGGGACCTGCTGATGGACGGATGGGAGGAAGATGACCGTGTGGAGCCCGGTGACGTGACAGGGCATCAGTCAGAGGTGTAAGGGAAACTTGGAGCTAGCAGAAGAGGTGTCTCAGAAGACTCAGGCATATTCAGTTTGAAACCAGAGAGACCCGAGAGCCTCTATCTTCAAACACTACATTCCAGTAGATAATAAATTTCTTGACAGTAGGAGCCTTTTAGGGATCTTTTATCCTTCTTATCAGAGAGAGCTCCCAGCTTCTGATTAGAACTGTCTGCGGGGCAATGCCTCCGGACACGTTCAAGTGTAGACCGATGGAACAGCCCCCTGGGAGGGGCAGTGACTATGAGATCATTGGTGGGACCAGGAACAAGGGAGGCCCCTCCCCATTGTGACTGCCTTTGGTGGTGTGGGTAAGTGGGGCCAAGGTTGTGTTGTGAGGGTGGGCTTTGTGGTTGTGATAGGAGAGCCCTTTCCCCACTTGGGGACCCATGCTTTCTTCAATGAGCTGCTCAGAAAACAGGGGGCTACCTTTGAGCATCATTGGAGGTAGGACTCCAGCACTGGGACCCTCCCTCCCTCCCAGCCGGGCCATCTTCCCATGAACGGGGCGGTACTCCCAGCCTCTCCAGCCCCCTTCATTCTCCAGGACCTTTCCTTCTTAACTTCCACCTGCTGCTCAGACATCCACCATGGCCTCCTCTGTACCTCCACCAGGTGAGGCCAGGACATGGACAGATGGACAGCTGGACCCTGACCCAGCCTCCTGACTCCAGGGCCGGCCTGGCCCAGAGCTCTTGAGTGTGGGCTGTGGCTGAGCTTCGCTGAGTACACTTCCCTACCCTTCACTCTTCTTGCTCACACGGGAGAGAAGCCCCTCCCCTGGTCCTGGGGGTCGTACTTCGCCTGCCTTCTCACCCGCCATTGCGGTTCTGGGAGGAGGGATTTTCCTTATGGGAAATGTTTTATGACCCTTTATGGTGATCCTGCCTTGCCGTTCTTGCTTCCTTGACTCTGCAGTGAGGCAGGGGTGCTTGGGGGTGGAAACTTAAGGTTAAGAATCAGCGAGGTGATGCTCAGAGTTGCATGATGGAGGCACGGTCACCTGAGGGGGAGGTCAACTTCTTCTGGGGCGATAGAGGGGAATGAGAGAGGGCGCCTGGGGGCCACCCTCCAGATGTGCCCCTGCCAGAGGGGTCCCCAGAGGGCAGCCAATTTGGCTGATGCCTTGGCCACAGGCCCTGCGTCTTGCCCTGGTCAGGTGGCTTGGCACCTCTGGTCCCAGTCTCGGTGATGGTGGCCTTCAGGGGAAGCTTCAAGGCTGGGTTACCTGCTGCCCCAGCTTGGGGGTGCGGATGGGGAGGGGGTCAGCTGAGGTGGGTCATCGGGTCATTGGTTCTGAGGGTGGCTGTCGCCTTCGGACTTCAGATCGATTACTGTTGCGGGAGAAGGTTGGCCAGATATTTTGGCTGAAGGCTACCATTTTGTCGCCCTTTAGGCCAGCAGTTTGCAGAGGGGTGGGGTGCCTCGTCTGAAGTTTATTGATCAAACGGAGTTTTCATTTTGAGGACTCAGAAGGTTCTGGTGGGTAATGCCAGAAACTCACCCTGGCCTCTGCCGTTTTTTCTTTTTGCTCCCAGCGAAATTGACCTCTCCCCCACCCCCAACAGCGTTTTATCTCGCCAATCCCTAGCCTAAGGCCCCTCCCAGCCGCCCCACCCACGCGGTGCCCGGAGCCCAAAGCTAATGCCTGGGGGCGGCACAGCACCGCACCGCTCCGAGCTAACTCCCGCTCTCTGTGTCCCCAGGCTGCTGAGCAGGATGTCCGCGGACGACCGGCACCTGGGCTCCAGCTGCGGCTCCTTTATCAAGACTGAGCCGTCCAGCCCGTCCTCGGGGGCCGATGCCCTCAGCCACCACAGCCCCAGCGGCTCGTCGGACGCCAGCGGCGGCTTCGCTCTAGCCCTGGGCGCCCACGCCAACGGGCTGGACTCGCCGCCCATGTTCGCGGGCGCCGGGCTGGGAGGCACCCCGTGCCGCAAGGGCTACGAGGACTGTGCCGGCGGCCTCATGGAGGACTCGGCCATCAAGTGCGAGTACATGCTCAACGCCATCCCCAAGCGCCTGTGCCTCGTGTGCGGGGACATCGCCTCCGGCTACCACTACGGCGTGGCCTCCTGCGAGGCCTGCAAGGCTTTCTTCAAGAGGACCATCCAAGGTACGGGGCCGCCCGGCGGGCCGGGGAGGGGTGGGGTGTGGCCCGGCAGGGGAGCCAGGGATCCCCCAGAGCCAGCTGCCGGCGCAGGCTGCCTCTGAATGCCGCGTTCCGGAGGCCAGGTTCCGGTTCGGTCTCCCGGGGCTTCTCATCCTGGGATTCTGGACGTGGGCTCTAATTCACGGGCTGTTGTTGAAATGGCATTCCCCTCCCTTAGGGGACCCCGGGAGATCTGCACAAATGCCTAGGTGTGCCTAGGATGGGAAACATGGTCAAATGTGTGACCCTAAAGAGCTGATTTTAGGGGGGAAGATGTTAGCAGCCCTATTTGCCCTGCGATTCAAGACCTCTTGAACTGTAATGAGCTTCTCGTTTGTTCCCTGGTGGCTCAGACGGTAACGCGTCTGCCTGCAGTGCGGGAGACCCGGGTTCAATCCCTGGGTCAGGAAGATCATCTGGAGAAGGAAATGACAACCCCCTCCATTATTCTGGCCTGGAAAATCCCATAGATGGAGGAGCCTGGTAGGCTACAGTCCATGGGGTCGCAAAGAGTCGGACTCGACTGAGCAACTTCACTTTCACTTTGTAATCGCACAAGTGGACTGTGACTACTCTCTTTATCTTTAGAGAGTCAGGGAAGAGCAAGGGGAATCTCCCCCCCACCACACCCTGACCACTCATCCTGTCCCATCCCCGCGTGGCCCCTCTTTGAGGGCTTTTCACAAAGCGTGTGCGTATCGGCTGAGTCATGTTCCGAAGGCCGTGGGGTGGCTGCCTCTGAATGGGTGGGAAAGAGCCCTCCAGTGCTGAGAAGTGAGTCCCGGGTAAATAGGGGACAATGATGGCTGCGCGTGGTAACCAAGACTCATACTAAGTGCACAGGTCGAGTCCTTGCTTCATGCATCCCGTTGACTGTCTGTGAGTTCCTACTAAGTGCCAGCCTGGCGCTAGGATAGGCCAAAAGCCCTGCTCCTGGAGGTCACTGAGATGAGCAGATGCTGTCCCCTGGGGGCAGAGACTGCAAACCAGACTAGAGAAAACTCAGGGTGCGTTCCTGTCCCTGCCCTGCCTGGCAGTCCGGGGGTGTCCTCCCTTGCCCCCCTCCCCTATTTCTCTTTTAGAAGAGGCAGGCTGAGCTTCCATGGATGATTCTTGGCTTGTTCAATCAACAAGTATTTGCTTAAATTTCTTGTGAGAAGCTTTATTTATTAAACTAATTAAGGATCCTAGGATGTTTCCAGTTTTACGTGTTAGTTGAAACAGTGTGTTGACCTGTCCAACTGCTAGGTGGGCTTCTGGGTCACACAGCTCCTCATCCCTTACCTTACTGCTCAGTGCCCTTGGGGGCTGCCTCAGTTTCTCTGCTTTAGTTTGTTCCCAGGAAAGGTGAGATGGTGTCATGGCTACCTCACATAGAGCTGTTAAAAAGAGGCTTAATTATATACTATATATATATATAATGCATTGTATGTACTATATATATATAATGTATCATATATATATATAACAATCATATTTTGGCCTGGCACTTCGTAAGCACTAAATAAATGTCTGCAATTATTATTTTCACTTTCGTAGTAAAGGGATACTGTTACTGTCTATTACTTAGACAACAGACATAATCTGTTTTATCTTACAAAGCAGGTTTTTGTAATCTCATTAATTTAAAGAGTACAATTATTATTTTGACTTAGCAGGATTTAAGCCATTTTAGCTATAGATAAATTTATTTATTAAATGGACCCTTTAAAAATATAAGCATGGCAAATATGCAAATAATACAAAGGAATGAAACAGTAAAAAAGTAAGTTTTCCTAGAACCCCAGGGCCCCAGTTCCCTGTACCTTTCCCAGAAGGAGCATGGAACCAACTTCTCTCAGCAAATACTGACAGAACCCTTTTCTGCCTGGCACTGCGCTAGCCTTCAGCACTGTGAATGGATGTATGCTGGGTCCCTGCTGGCTCTACATCCCCCAGTCTGGGAAGAGGCCCTGGAATTTCTAGATGTGAAAAGCACTGTATGCAGTTCTAAGTCTCAGCCAGGCTTGAAAACCCCAAGTTCAATATCCAGTCAATATCATTGGATATTGGACGGATAAACATGAGATGTTTAAAACAGTTTAAGCCACTGAAAGAGCAGTGTTTGTCTTCTAAAACTGGGAAGTAATCTTGGTAAGATTGCCACTATTTTAGACTCCTGAAGGTCAGTTTTTGAAAAACTGCCTTTTAAGAGACAATTATATTTTCTTCTCTCCTTATTCTTTAATGTGCTGGAGCATTCTGGATCAAATTTTCTGAAATCAGAGGCTGTTGTCGACTCAAGAATTCCTGCTTCACCCTCGACAGCAACCTGGGTGTTGAGAACATTCTCAGCAAGGGCCCACAGGAAGGATTTGTAAATAGTCTTCATTATTTGCTCCCACGAATAGGATAACAATCTTTTCCTAGAAGCCCAAAGACAAACAGAGCATTTAGTGCCACCGGAACTGGCCTGCTCTCGTCCCTTTCCTTAGTCACAAGAAGAGTTATTCATTTACAACCAGAAAGATATATCTGTCTGGAACAGGGACTGTCCATCTAAAGCTGATGGATTGCTCTGGCTATTTTATCAATTCTTTGATTTTGTTCTAACAAAGATTTTGATTTTGTTGTTTCTGAGCATAACAGTTGTAGGAAACTTGGAGATATGGGGAAAATATAAAGAGGAAACAAATCACCTACACTTGGACAACCCCAGAGATGAGCTTAAAACCAAGAGAAACATTAATTGAGTCCCTGCCCTGAGTTAGGGGCTTCCCTGGTGTCTCAGAGGATAAAGAGTCTGCCTGCAATGTGAGAGATCCGGGTTCGATCCCTGGGTTGGGAAGATCCCCTGGAGGAGGAAATGACAAAGACCTGACACAACTGAGCGACTTCACTTTTCTTTACTTTCCTGAGTAAGGTGCTTCAGGGAGAGACACAAAGTACCTGCCCTCAAGATGCCAGAATCAAAGGCTTAGAGCAGGCAAGGCTACAGGCATTGCCTTAGGCTTCCAGTCCAGGGCATAGTCTCCTAAGCACTTACCCAGTTAAGGAGGATGAAGTGAAGTGAAGTCGCTCAGCCGTGTCCGACTCTTAGCGACCCCATGGACTGTAGCCTACCAGGCTCCTCAGTCCATGGGATTTTCCAGGCAAGAGTACTGGAGTGGGGTGCCATTTTCTTCTCCAGGGAATCTTCCCAACCCAGGGATCAAACCCGGGTCTCCTGCATTTTAGGCAGACGCTGTACCATCTGTGCTACCAGGGAAGCCCGTTAGGAGGATATTCAGGCCATTTTGAAAAAGGCCTTTAGTCACCTGCAACAATAATCCATTTGCAGAGTAAATGCCAGGACAGCTTTGAAAATCATGCTAGCTCACAGCCTCCCTTCCCTCTTTAGATTCCTTCCATCTGCTCCATTCAGTGGTTACACTAATAGAAGAAATTTATGGGAACCAAGGAGTCACAAGAGACAGGGAGAAAGCCCTCAGAATCCCATTCCCTGCCTATAAATATTTATTGCGCACGTACTGCTTACTGGGCTCATAGTACTCAGCACCGTGCTGGGGGCTGCCTCTGTGGGGATGGGGGAAGAGGATGGGAGAGGTGGGCAAAGTACAGTTTGCAGGCAGCTTCCTGCTTTTGCAAATCAAGTTGTCTTAGCACAGGGCCACACCTATTTGTTTACATACTGGCTCTCTGTGGGTGCTTTGGTGGAGTAGTAGTCAGACCTTCAGGCCACAAAGCCTAAAGGGTTTACATTTTTCTCTCTTTTTCCGGGGAAAAGACTTACAACCCCCTGCACTTTGGCATTAGGTCCCTCATAGGTCTTATGCTCCGAGTGAACTTGATGGTTAGGCAGAATGCTGGCTGGACAGATCAATTTTTCCTTGAGTGTGCTGGCATCCCCATGCTTATCCATCAAGTCCCTGAATTTGGACAATGTGAGTCAGCCTATGAGAGACGGAGCCCCTTTCTGTGGCTAGCCCACACAGGTTTCTGGGCTGTGGTACTGACCCTCAGTAGTAAAAACCTTTGTCATGAGTACTGCAATGGTGAGGGGGCCCTTTTGAGGGACCAGCTAGGGGTCCATGCTAAACTGTACCCCCAAACCCTGACCCTCTCAGTAAGGACCCAGCTTTCTGTTACGCTGATTGCCCCTCCTGTGTGCTCCTGCGAAGCTTCTGCACGCGGATAATATACTTCCTACACTGTACCGTCACTGCCGTCTGCTTCCTCAGCATCTCCTGAGGAATGGCATTACATTTATCTCGATTTTTCCGCCGAGCTCCATGCCCTTCCACGGTACCTGGCCCGTAGGAAGTCCTCAATGTGTCTAAAAAAAAAAAAAATCTGCCTGCCAATTCAGGAGACATAGATTCAATCACTGGGTCAGGAAGATGCCCAGGAGAAGGGCATCTTCCCATCTTCGCTGGGAAATCCCCTGGACAGAGGCGCCTGGAGGGCTACAGTTCATGGTGTCGCAAAAGAGTCAGACATGGCTTATCGACTAAGCAGCAACACGAGGTCAGTCCAGGAAGCCGCCTGTCCAACCAGCACCTTGGCTGACTCTGACGAAGGCTGGACCAGAATCTGAGAAAAGCTGACACTCATCTTTGGTCATCTCAACCTCTCCATCTTGATCTGCTCTTTACCATTAGCATGCAACATAGAGTGACCATAGAATTCATTGTCTCCTCTGGGGAGACATGGGGAGTGGTGGATAATTATATTGGGTCAGTAGGTGGGATCAGGGTTGCTTCAGGCAAACTGGAAGGTAATTTTTAAATTTCTTAAGTTCCTTACATTCTTGACACACCTCCTCATCAAAGAAGCAGATAAATTACCGCCAATAACAACAGAAACATTCCTTCTCTGCCTCCACCACCCCTGTGTTCAAGTGGACGGTGTTGTGTAAAGGTGTGCAAGGAAGCCCCTACCCCTACCCTCTCCTCTGCCCGGGCTCCCAGAAAAATTGTCTGCTTCCAGGGCCTCTTGCAGCTCTGGCGTATGCTCCCACTGCACACACCCGCCCCGTGCCAGGACACTGCTCTGGGGACGTCACCAGCCACATCCTGACTGCTCATTGAAGGGGACACGTGCACTCCTGACTTCCCCTGACTTTGCGGCTGCACGTGGCCTGCCACCACCCCCTTCTCGATGGCTGTCTCCACTGCACGTCCACAACTCACTCTCTCTTCTCAGCTCCTCTGGCCACTACTTCTTGGCCCTTTTCTTTCCCTTTCTCGTTACATTTTGCTTTTGAATTAAAGAGTGATGTCAGAGGTTAAGGATGGGTTGGGGGAGGAGCAGGTATCCTGGAGGGAAAAAGAATGCAAATACAAATGAGTGTGTGAATGAATGAAACCAGACCAGAGGGGCAGGGCGGGTGAGCCCGTCAGTGGAGTGTGCCCAGCCCACCCCCTGCCTTGCTGGCGCTCTGCACACACGTGTTTGTTTAGTGTCTGTCCTTCTGGTGAGAGGATGAGCTTCTTGACATCATGAGCTGTGCTGGGCATGTCCTCCTATCTGGTCAGCCCTTGGCACCCTGGTGCCCAGAGTACGTGTTGAAGCTCCTTGGCATAGACATTCTAGTGGGGCCAAAATAAGGGTCACTGAAACGAGAAGCCTGCAGGAATGAAATCATCAGACTTGCAGCTGGAGCCCAGGCTGGCTTTCTGTACTAGCTCTGAGGTGGGGGGCAAGTTTGCTTCCTTCTCATTCCTAGAGTCACTCGGCCAGGGCCTGGAGGCGGTGGCCTGGACAGGGTGCATCCTGGCTGTGCAGCCCTCTAAAGGGTGCTTTGTGCCCGTGGCCCCTGAAGCCTTCAAGGAGAGGGCTAGGAGGGAAAACCAAGGCTTAGGGCTTGAAACCACTGCCTGGCCTGGGTGTCCGTCAGGGCTGGCTGAGCCGTGAGGGTGGTTTGGAAAATTGTTCACTGGATGTAGCTGTAGGGTTCTCCAGCTGCTTCCCTTGGGCATGAGCTTCTTGTACACCCGAGGGACAGATCTGAAGTGGGTGGTATATAAAACGTGCTCACTAAATAGCAGTTGCGATAATTACTGTTGACTTCAAGTGTGTCTTCCAGAATCTCTGGGGCACTCACAAGCCTGAGGGAGGAGGGCTTGGGTCTGGGAGCTGACTTGTCCTGCAGTGCTTGTCACAGCAGGCTGGGATGTTTCTGGGAACTGCAGAACCCTAACGCTTGCCCCTTGGAAAAAAGCTGTGACAAACCTAGACAGCATGTTAAAAAACAGAGACGTCACTTTGCCAACAAAGGTCCCTATAGTTAAAGCTGTGGTTTTCCCCGTAGTCATGTACGGATGTGAGAGTTGGATCATAAAGCTGAGTGCCGAAGAATTGATGCTTTTGAACTGTGGTGATGAAGAAGACTCCTGAGAGTCCCTTGGACTGCAAGGAGGTCCAACTAGTCCATCCTAAAGGAGATCAGTCCTGAATAGTCATTGGAGGGACTGATGCTGAAGCTGAAACTCCAGTACTTTGGCCACCTGATGCAAAGAACTGACTCATTAGGAAAGACCCTGATGCTGGGAAAGATTGAGGGCAGGAGGAGAAGGGGGTGACGGAGGATGAGATGGTTGGATGGCATCACCAACTCAATGGACATGCGTTTGAGCCAACTCTGGGAGATAGCGAAGCACAGTATAGCCTGGCATGCTGCAGTCCATGGGGTCACAAATTCAGACATGACTTAGCCTCTGAACAACAAAGTAGCAGTGGGAGGGGATTATAAATGTAAGAGCACCTAGTCCACTCTCCCTGCAGGCCCAGCGCAAGGGCATAGTAGGGGGTGAACCCACAGGCGCCTCTGTGCCTGCTCAGGCCGCTGGTGTTTCCTGAGGAAATGCCAGGGACCTGCTGATGGACGGATGGGAGGAAGATGACCGTGTGGAGCCCGGTGACGTGACAGGGCATCAGTCAGAGGTGTAAGGGAAACTTGGAGCTAGCAGAAGAGGTGTCTCAGAAGACTCAGGCATATTCAGTTTGAAACCAGTGAGACCCGAGAGCCTCTATCTTCAAACACTACATTCCAGTAGATAATAAATTTCTTGACAGTAGGAGCCTTTTAGGGATCTTTTATCCTTCTTATCAGAGAGAGCTCCCAACTTCTGATTAGAACTGTCTGCGGGGCAATGCCTCCGGACACGTTCAAGTGTAGACCGATGGAACAGCCCCCTGGGAGGGGCAGTGACTATGAGATCATTGGTGGGACCAGGAACAAGGGAGGCCCCTCCCCATTGTGACTGCCTTGGGTGGTGTGGGTAAGTGGGGCCAAGGTTGTGTTGTGAGGGTGGGCTTTGTGGTTGTGATAGGAGAGCCCTTTCCCCACTTGGGGACCCATGCTTTCTTCAATGAGCTGCTCAGAAAACAGGGGGCTACCTTTGAGCATCATTGGAGGTAGGACTCCAGCACTGGGACCCTCCCTCCCTCCCAGCCGGGCCATCTTCCCATGAACGGGGCGGTACTCCCAGCCTCTCCAGCCCCCTTCATTCTCCAGGACCTTTCCTTCTTAACTTCCACCTGCTGCTCAGACATCCACCATGGCCTCCTCTGTACCTCCACCAGGTGAGGCCAGGACATGGACAGATGGACAGCTGGACCCTGACCCAGCCTCCTGACTCCAGGGCCGGCCTGGCCCAGAGCTCTTGAGTGTGGGCTGTGGCTGGGCTTCGCTGAGTACACTTCCCTACCCTTCACTCTTCTTGCTCACACGGGAGAGAAGCCCCTCCCCTGGTCCTGGGGGTCGTACTTCGCCTGCCTTCTCACCCGCCATTGCGGTTCTGGGAGGAGGGATTTTCCTTATGGGAAATGTTTTATGACCCTTTATGGTGATCCTGCCTTGCCGTTCTTGCTTCCTTGACTCTGCAGTGAGGCAGGGGTGCTTGGGGGTGGAAACTTAAGGTTAAGAATCAGCGAGGTGATGCTCAGAGTTGCATGATGGAGGCACGGTCACCTGAGGGGGAGGTCAACTTCTTCTGGGGCGATAGAGGGGAATGAGAGAGGGCGCCTGGGGGCCACCCTCCAGATGTGCCCCTGCCAGAGGGGTCCCCAGAGGGCAGCCAATTTGGCTGATGCCTTGGCCACAGGCCCTGCGTCTTGCCCTGGTCAGGTGGCTTGGCACCTCTGGTCCCAGTCTCGGTGATGGTGGCCTTCAGGGGAAGCTCCAAGGCTGGGTTACCTGCTGCCCCAGCAACTGTTTCCACTGTTTCCCCATCTATTTCCCATGAAGTGATGGGACCGGGTGCCATGATCTTCGTTTTCTGAACGCTGAGCTTTAAGCCAACTTTTTCACTCTCCTCTTTCACTTTCATCAAAAGGCTTTTTAGTTCCTCTTCACTTTGTGCCATAAGGGTGGTGTCATCTGCATATCTGAGGTTATTGCTATTTCTCCCGGCAATCTTGATTCCAGCTTGTGTTTCTTCCAGTCCAGCGTTTCTCATGATGTACTCTGCATATAAGTTAAATAAGCAGGGTGACAATATACAGCCTTGACGTACTCCTTTTCCTAGATCGTTAGGATTGTTCTTTTTCAGTTGTGTCAGTTTTAAAAAATTGAAACATGGTTAATTCACGATGCTGTGTTAGTTTCAAGTGTATAGCAAAATGATTCAGCTAAACAGGTATATTCTTTTTCAGATTCTTTCCCATTATAGGTGATTATATTAAGGGTAGTTCCCTGTGTTAGGTAGTAAGTCTTTGTCGTTTACGTATGGGCTTCCCAGGTGGTACTAGTGGTAAAGAACCCACCTGCCAATGCAGGAGACGTAAGAGATGGAGGTTCAGTCCCTGGGTCGGGACGCTCCCCTGGAGGAGCGCTCAGCAACCTACTCCAGTGTTCTTGCCTGGAGAATCCCATGGACAGAGGAGCCTGGCCGGCTACAGTCCACGGGGTCTCGCAGAGTTGGACCTGACTGAAGTGACTTAGCACGCGAAAAGGTAGTTGGGTCAGTTTATAATTATGGTTTCCACAACGTATCAGGTACTACACTGCTTTTGACTCTCAGTGTTTGCTATTGTGACTCTTATTCCTGGGAATAACTAAATTTGTTTTAAATTTCTTCCTGCCTTTGTTACTGATTCAATCGGGTGACAGGCCTCGATTGGGGTCTTCTTGGGGCAATGGATCTTCTCAAATTGCTATTTTTCAGTATGAAGTGACTGACACAGCACCTCTGATATGAGAGACACCTCACAAAGACCCAGATATAAAGCAACTTGCTATTTTCTAAAGAGCAATGTTTGAGGGGACCTGCTGCCTTACATTGAAGGTTGTGAAGCAGTTGTTTGGTTCTTTCATCATGAAACTTTACGGAGTCCCACCCCTTGTGTCAGGAGCTGAAGGCAAAGCCATGGGCCTTACTCTGTGGACTTGTATTCTAGGTAAGGGTGAGCAAGACAGTAAATATGGTAACAAATAAAGAAGCAAAATGACAGACCCAGACAAGCACCATGGACTATGCAGTCCGTGGAATTCTCCAGGCCAGAATGCTGGAATGGGTTGCTCTTTCCTTCATTGTGAAGCAGTTGTTTGGTTCTTTCATCATGAAACTTTACGGAGTCCCACCCCTTGTGTCAGGAGCTGAAGGCAAAGCCATGGGCCTTACTCTGTGGACTTGTATTCTAGGTAAGGGTGAGCAAGACAGTAAATATGGTAACAAATAAAGAAGCAAAATGACAGACCCAGACAAGCACCATGGACTATGCAGTCCGTGGAATTCTCCAGGCCAGAATGCTGGAATGGGTTGCTCTTTCCTTCTCCAGGGGATCTTTCCAACCCAGGGGTCGAACCCAGGTCTCCTGCATTGCAGGCAGATTCTTTACCAGCTGAACTACCGGGGAAGCCCAAGGTGGCTGAGAGAGGGGGCCTAATTTAGTCTGAGGATTAGGTAAGGCCATGTTAAGAAGGGGACTTGAATCCTGGAGCCAGCATTCCAGGCAGAGGAACCAGCAGGCTTGTTTCAGGACCAGGAGGAAAGCCACTGTGGCTGCTGTGAGTGAGTGAGGGCTAAGCAGAAGAAGCTGAGAGGCTGACACAGTTTTGCGCCTGGTGAGAGTCGCATTTGAATTTCCTTCCAGCTGGAATGGAAGCCGTTGCCAACACACGCTGCTCGGCCAGGAGGGCTGTGTGGAGGGAGGGTACGATCACCCTGTCCCCCTCTCTGCGTTCCCAGGGCATGTGGCCAACTTTGCAGGTCACCAGGAGGCCCCTGGAGCAGCTCCTTAAGATGGGGAGGAACAAGAAAGAGGCCCTGGAACCAAGCTTCCTCTGTTCACCTGGGGCCCAGATGCAAGCCTGGAAGGAAACTCCCCGAGGAGACTGGGTGGGGGGTGATTGATGCGTTATCCTGCCTTGGAAGGCAGCCCGGCCTTTTGTCCTGGAGAAGGAGGCCTGCGATCCCAGGGGAAAGAGACTATGACAAGGATGCAGAGAAAAAGCCTGGAGTAAGTAGGAGCTGGGAGTGGGTTGCTGTCCCAGCCTTGACACTCGCCAGCCAGCAGCTGACCTTGAGTAGGGCCTGGGGTGCTCTGGACAATTTCCTCATGTGCACAAAAAGAATCAATTAAACCCACAGAAATGTGACTATCTGCAAGGCACTGGGGGAGGGAGAGGAAGAACCATCACAGATCCTCTTTTCAGAGGCATAGCCAGGGTGAAAGTCAGGTGAAACACAGGGTGAAAGTCAGCCACGCAGAGCAAGGAGGACTTCCCAGAGGAAGGGGCAGCTAAGCAGGAGTGAGGAGTGAACCTGCTCAGCAGAAAGAACATAAAAAGAGGCCCACAGGAGCTGAGTGCCCTCTGCTCAGGAAGTGAGTAGGCAAGGGGCTGAAGCAGAGCATCGGACNAGGAGGACTTCCCAGAGGAAGGGGCAGCTAAGCAGGAGTGAGGAGTGAACCTGCTCAGCAGAAAGAACATAAAAAGAGGCCCACAGGAGCTGAGTGCCCTCTGCTCAGGAAGTGAGTAGGCAAGGGGCTGAAGCAGAGCATCGGACCGGTGTCAAGGGCTTCACAAGCTGTGTGAGCTGCTTCAGTTGGTTTAGACTCCCAACTTTATAATTTCTTAGTGGTGTCAACTCGGACAAGTTATTGAGTTTCTTTGGGCCTTAATTTTCTTGTCAATAAAATGGGGTTGATGGGGCTAATAGATACCTCCTGCTTCTAGGATATTCTTGTAGAAATTAAATGAGACATGCAAGTACAGTGTGTACCTTAGTGTCTGGTATATGACAGCTTAGTGCCTGGTATTAAATAAATAGGATTTGTTCTTTGTTATTTATATTTGGCAATGAGAAGCCATTGAAGATTTCTGAGCAGGGAATTAATCACATCTCCTTTTAGAAAGGTAATTCTGGCAATGAAATGGGAGAGTTTAAGGTCAGGCAAACCAGTTAAGAGGTGATTTTAATAGTCCAGTTAAGAGATCTAGTTAACAGTCTACTTTGTTGCTGCTGAGTCACTCCGTTGTGTCCGACTCTTTTGCGACCTCCATGGACATAGCCCACCAGGCTCCTCTGTCCATAGGATTTCCCAAGCAAGAATAAACTGGAGTGGGTTGCCATTTCCTTCTCCAGAGGATCTTCCCGACCCAGGGAGTGAATCTGCATCTCCTGCATTGGCAGGTGGATTCTTTACCATTGAGCCACTTGAAAAGCCCTCTCGCTATATAACATCTCTGAATTGGGCCGATTACTGTCTGCTCCCTGGTGGCTCAGAGGTTAAAGTGTCTGCCCGCAATGCGGGATCCCTGGGTTCGATCCCTGGGTTGGGAAGATCCTCTGGAGAAGGAAATGGCAACCCACTCCAGTTTATTCTTGCTTGGGAAATCCTATGGACAGAGGAGCCTGGTGGGCTATGTCCATGGAGGTCGCAAAAGAGTCGGACACAACGGAGTGACTCAGCAGCAACAAAGTAGACTGTTAACTAGATCTCTTAACTGGACTATTAAAATCACCTCTTAACTGGTTTGCCTGACCTTAAACTCTCCCATTTCATTGCCAGAATTACCTTTCTAAAAGGAGATGTGATTAATTCCCTGCTCAGAAATCTTCAATGGCTTCTCATTGCCAAATATAAATAACAAAGAACAAATCCTATTTATTTAATACCAGGCACTAAGCTGTCATATACCAGACACTAAGGTACACACTGTACTTGCATGTCTCATTTAATTTCTACAAGAATATCCTAGAAGCAGGAGGTATCTATTAGCCCCATCAACCCCATTTTATTGACAAGAAAATTAAGGCCCAAAGAAACTCAATAACTTGTCCGAGTTGACACCACTAAGAAATTATAAAGTTGGGAGTCTAAACCAACTGAAGCAGCTCACACAGCTTGTGAAGCCCTTGACACCGGTCCGATGCTCTGCTTCAGCCCCTTGCCTACTCACTTCCTGAGCAGAGGGCACTCAGCTCCTGTGGGCCTCTTTTTATGTTCTTTCTGCTGAGCAGGTTCACTCCTCACTCCTGCTTAGCTGCCCCTTCCTCTGGGAAGTCCTCCCTGCTCTGCGTGGCTGACTTTCACCCTGTGTTTCATCTGACTTTCACCCTGGCTATGCCTCTGAAAAGAGGATCTGTGATGGTTCTTCCTCTCCCTCCCCCAGTGCCTTGCAGATAGTCACATTTCTGTGGGTTTAATTGATTCTTTTTGTGCACATGAGGAAATTGTCCAGAGCACCCCAGGCCCTACTCAAGGTCAGCTGCTGGCTGGCGAGTGTCAAGGCTGGGACAGCAACCCACTCCCAGCTCCTACTTACTCCAGGCTTTTTCTCTGCATCCTTGTCATAGTCTCTTTCCCCTGGGATCGCAGGCCTCCTTCTCCAGGACAAAAGGCCGGGCTGCCTTCCAAGGCAGGATAACGCATCAATCACCCC
Source organism: Oreotragus oreotragus (assembly GCA_006410675.1). Taxonomy (NCBI): domain Eukaryota; kingdom Metazoa; phylum Chordata; class Mammalia; order Artiodactyla; family Bovidae; genus Oreotragus; species Oreotragus oreotragus. The sequence continues at coordinate 245,391 of SJYX01012826.1, read as the reverse complement.
CCACCCAGTCTCCTCGGGGAGTTTCCTTCCAGGCTTGCATCTGGGCCCCAGGTGAACAGAGGAAGCTTGGTTCCAGGGCCTCTTTCTTGTTCCTCCCCATCTTAAGGAGCTGCTCCAGGGGCCTCCTGGTGACCTGCAAAGTTGGCCACATGCCCTGGGAACGCAGAGAGGGGGACAGGGTGATCGTACCCTCCCTCCACACAGCCCTCCTGGCCGAGCAGCGTGTGTTGGCAACGGCTTCCATTCCAGCTGGAAGGAAATTCAAATGCGACTCTCACCAGGCGCAAAACTGTGTCAGCCTCTCAGCTTCTTCTGCTTAGCCCTCACTCACTCACAGCAGCCACAGTGGCTTTCCTCCTGGTCCTGAAACAAGCCTGCTGGTTCCTCTGCCTGGAATGCTGGCTCCAGGATTCAAGTCCCCTTCTTAACATGGCCTTACCTAATCCTCAGACTAAATTAGGCCCCCTCTCTCAGCCACCTTGGGCTTCCCCAGTAGTTCAGCTGGTAAAGAATCTGCCTGCAATGCAGGAGACCTGGGTTCGACCCCTGGGTTGGAAAGATCCCCTGGAGAAGGAAAGAGCAACCCATTCCAGCATTCTGGCCTGGAGAATTCCACGGACTGCATAGTCCATGGTGCTTGTCTGGGTCTGTCATTTTGCTTCTTTATTTGTTACCATATTTACTGTCTTGCTCACCCTTACCTAGAATACAAGTCCACAGAGTAAGGCCCATGGCTTTGCCTTCAGCTCCTGACACAAGGGGTGGGACTCCGTAAAGTTTCATGATGAAAGAACCAAACAACTGCTTCACAAGCTTCAATGTAAGGCAGCAGGTCCCCTCAAACATTGCTCTTTAGAAAATAGCAAGTTGCTTTATATTTGGGTCTTTGTGAGGTGTCTCTCATATCAGAGGTGCTGTATCAGTCACTTCATACTGAACAATAGCGATTTGAGAAGATCCATTGCCCCAAGAAGACCCCAATCGAGGCCTGTCACCCGATTGAATCAGTAACAAAGGCAGGAAGAAATTTAAAACAAATTTAGTTATTCCCAGGAATAAGAGTCACAATAGCAAACACTGAGAGTCAAAAGCAGTGTAGTACCTGATACGTTGTGGAAACCATAATTATAAACTGACCCAACTACCTTTTCGCGTGCTAAGTCACTTCAGTCAGGTCCAACTCTGCGAGACCCCGTGGACTGTAGCCGGCCAGGCTCCTCTGTCCATGGGATTCTCCAGGCAAGAACACTGGAGTAGGTTGCTGAGCCCTCCTCCAGGGGAGCGTCCCGACCCAGGGACTGAACCTCCATCTCTTACGTCTCCTGCGTTGGCAGGTGGGTTCTTTACCACTAGTACCACCTGGGAAGCCCATACGTAAACGACAAAGACTTACTACCTAACACAGGGAACTACCCTTAATATAATCACCTATAATGGGAAAGAATCTGAAAAAGAATATACCTGTTTAGCTGAATCATTTTGCTATACACTTGAAACTAACACAGCATCGTGAATTAACCATGTTTCAATTTTTTAAAACTGACACAACTGAAAAAGAACAATCCTAACGATCTAGGAAAAGGAGTACGTCAAGGCTGTATATTGTCACCCTGCTTATTTAACTTATATGCAGAGTACATCATGAGAAACGCTGGACTGGAAGAAACACAAGCTGGAATCAAGATTGCCGGGAGAAATAGCAATAACCTCAGATATGCAGATGACACCACCCTTATGGCACAAAGTGAAGAGGAACTAAAAAGCCTTTTGATGAAAGTGAAAGAGGAGAGTGAAAAAGTTGGCTTAAAGCTCAGCGTTCAGAAAACGAAGATCATGGCACCCGGTCCCATCACTTCATGGGAAATAGATGGGGAAACAGTGGAAACAGTGTCAGACTTTATTTTTTTGGGCTCCAAAATCACTGCAGATGGTGACTGCAGCCATGAAATTAAAAGACGCTTACTCCTTGGAAGAAAAGTTATGACCAACCTGGATAGTATATTCAAAAGCAGAGACATTACTTTGCCGACTAAGGTCCGCCTAGTCAAGGCTATGGTTTTTCCTGTGGTCATGTATGGATGTGAGAGTTGGACTGTGAAGAAGGCTGAGCGCTGAAGAATTGATGCTTTTGAACTGTGGTGTTGGAGAAGACTCTTGAGAGTCCCTTGGATGGCAAGGAGATTCAACCAGTCCATTCTGAAGGAGATCAACCCTGGGATTTCTTTGGAAGGAATGGTGCTAAAGCTGAAACTCCAGTACTTTGGCCACCTCATGCGAAGAGTTGACTCATTGGAAAAGACTCTGATGCTGGGAGGGATTGGGGGCAGGAGGAGAAGGGGACGACCGAGGATGAGATGGCTGCATGGCACCACGGACTCGATGGGCGTGAGTCTGAGTGAACTCTGGGAGATGGTGATGGACAGGGAGGCCTGGCGTGGGGTTGCCAAGAGTCGGACACGACTGAGCGGCTGAACTGAACTGAATGATCTAGGAAATGTACTTAGGGCTCCAAATAGAAATTTGAGAGACAGCAGCATATCCAGGCTCACAAAATCTCTCATAACAGAGCTGGAGTGTGTGGAACAGAGATGGAAAGCAGTGTGCTCTGAAACACCACGCTAAGCAACTTGACTCGGAAAGTGGCTCTGGAGAAGGCAAAGACACTTTCATCAGAGTCATGCGAAACTCTGGGTGCTGTCACTTCAGTCGTGTCCGACTCTGTGCTCTGCCTTTTGAAAAAGAAAAGGTGTTTCAAAAAAGAATACATGGTCTTACAGCATGTGACTGAAAGTATGCAAGCATAACAAACAAGCATGAGTGAAGTGAGTGAAGTCCCTCAGTCGTGTCCGACCCTTTGCGACCCCATGGACTGTAGCCTACCAGGCTCCTCCCTCCATGGGATTCTCCAGGCAAGACTACTGGAGTGGGTTGCCATTCCCTTCTCCAGGGGATCTTTCCGACCCAGGAATCGAACCTGGGTCTCCAGCATTCCAAGCAGATGCTTTAACCTCTGAGCCACAGAGGTTAAAACAAGCATGCTTGTAAGTAAACATGTGACTATTTTATCTAGGTCCTAAAGGCTTACATACATAGCTAAGTGTCTTTGGTTTGCCCTCATTGGGAAAACGAGAGATCACTTTGGGGATTGCCTTCTACTCAAGACACATTGAGGACTTCCTACGGGCCAGGTACCGTGGAAGGGCATGGAGCTCGGCGGAAAAATCGAGATAAATGTAATGCCATTCCTCAGGAGATGCTGAGGAAGCAGACGGCAGTGACGGTACAGTGTAGGAAGTATATTATCCGCGTGCAGAAGCTTCGCAGGAGCACACAGGAGGGGCAATCAGCGTAACAGAAAGCTGGGTCCTTACTGAGAGGGTCAGGGTTTGGGGGTACAGTTTAGCATGGACCCCTAGCTGGTCCCTCAAAAGGGCCCCCTCACCATTGCAGTACTCATGACAAAGGTTTTTACTACTGAGGGTCAGTACCACAGCCCAGAAACCTGTGTGGGCTAGCCACAGAAAGGGGCTCCGTCTCTCATAGGCTGACTCACATTGTCCAAATTCAGGGACTTGATGGATAAGCATGGGGATGCCAGCACACTCAAGGAAAAATTGATCTGTCCAGCCAGCATTCTGCCTAACCATCAAGTTCACTCGGAGCATAAGACCTATGAGGGACCTAATGCCAAAGTGCAGGGGGTTGTAAGTCTTTTCCCCGGAAAAAGAGAGAAAAATGTAAACCCTTTAGGCTTTGTGGCCTGAAGGTCTGACTACTACTCCACCAAAGCACCCACAGAGAGCCAGTATGTAAACAAATAGGTGTGGCCCTGTGCTAAGACAACTTGATTTGCAAAAGCAGGAAGCTGCCTGCAAACTGTACTTTGCCCACCTCTCCCATCCTCTTCCCCCATCCCCACAGAGGCAGCCCCCAGCACGGTGCTGAGTACTATGAGCCCAGTAAGCAGTACGTGCGCAATAAATATTTATAGGCAGGGAATGGGATTCTGAGGGCTTTCTCCCTGTCTCTTGTGACTCCTTGGTTCCCATAAATTTCTTCTATTAGTGTAACCACTGAATGGAGCAGATGGAAGGAATCTAAAGAGGGAAGGGAGGCTGTGAGCTAGCATGATTTTCAAAGCTGTCCTGGTATTTACTCTGCAAATGGATTATTGTTGCAGGTGACTAAAGGCCTTTTTCAAAATGGCCTGAATATCCTCCTAACGGGCTTCCCTGGTAGCACAGATGGTACAGCGTCTGCCTAAAATGCGGGAGACCCGGGTTTGATCCCTGGGTTGGGAAGATTCCCTGGAGAAGAAAATGGCACCCCACTCCAGTACTCTTGCCTGGAAAATCCCATGGACTGAGGAGCCTGGTAGGCTACAGTCCATGGGGTCGCTAAGAGTCGGACACGGCTGAGCGACTTCACTTCACTTCATCCTCCTTAACTGGGTAAGTGCTTAGGAGACTATGCCCTGGACTGGAAGCCTAAGGCAATGCCTGTAGCCTTGCCTGCTCTAAGCCTTTGATTCTGGCATCTTGAGGGCAGGTACTTTGTGTCTCTCCCTGAAGCACCTTACTCAGGAAAGTAAAGAAAAGTGAAGTCGCTCAGTTGTGTCAGGTCTTTGTCATTTCCTCCTCCAGGGGATCTTCCCAACCCAGGGATCGAACCCGGATCTCTCACATTGCAGGCAGACTCTTTATCCTCTGAGCCACCAGGGAAGCCCCTAACTCAGGGCAGGGACTCAATTAATGTTTCTCTTGGTTTTAAGCTCATCTCTGGGGTTGTCCAAGTGTAGGTGATTTGTTTCCTCTTTATATTTTCCCCATATCTCCAAGTTTCCTACAACTGTTATGCTCAGAAACAACAAAATCAAAATCTTTGTTAGAACAAAATCAAAGAATTGATAAAATAGCCAGAGCAATCCATCAGCTTTAGATGGACAGTCCCTGTTCCAGACAGATATATCTTTCTGGTTGTAAATGAATAACTCTTCTTGTGACTAAGGAAAGGGACGAGAGCAGGCCAGTTCCGGTGGCACTAAATGCTCTGTTTGTCTTTGGGCTTCTAGGAAAAGATTGTTATCCTATTCGTGGGAGCAAATAATGAAGACTATTTACAAATCCTTCCTGTGGGCCCTTGCTGAGAATGTTCTCAACACCCAGGTTGCTGTCGAGGGTGAAGCAGGAATTCTTGAGTCGACAACAGCCTCTGATTTCAGAAAATTTGATCCAGAATTCTCCAGCACATTAAAGAATAAGGAGAGAAGAAAATATAATTGTCTCTTAAAAGGCAATTTTTCAAAAACTGACCTTCAGGAGTCTAAAATAGTGGCAATCTTACCAAGATTACTTCCCAGTTTTAGAAGACAAACACTGCTCTTTCAGTGGCTTAAACTGTTTTAAACATCTCATGTTTATCCGTCCAATATCCAATGATATTGACTGGATATTGAACTTGGGGTTTTCAAGCCTGGCTGAGACTTAGAACTGCATACAGTGCTTTTCACATCTAGAAATTCCAGGGCCTCTTCCCAGACTGGGGGATGTAGAGCCAGCAGGGACCCAGCATACATCCATTCACAGTGCTGAAGGCTAGCGCAGTGCCAGGCAGAAAAGGGTTCTGTCAGTATTTGCTGAGAGAAGTTGGTTCCATGCTCCTTCTGGGAAAGGTACAGGGAACTGGGGCCCTGGGGTTCTAGGAAAACTTACTTTTTTACTGTTTCATTCCTTTGTATTATTTGCATATTTGCCATGCTTATATTTTTAAAGGGTCCATTTAATAAATAAATTTATCTATAGCTAAAATGGCTTAAATCCTGCTAAGTCAAAATAATAATTGTACTCTTTAAATTAATGAGATTACAAAAACCTGCTTTGTAAGATAAAACAGATTATGTCTGTTGTCTAAGTAATAGACAGTAACAGTATCCCTTTACTACGAAAGTGAAAATAATAATTGCAGACATTTATTTAGTGCTTACGAAGTGCCAGGCCAAAATATGATTGTTATATATATATATGATACATTATATATATATAGTACATACAATGCATTATATATATATATAGTATATAATTAAGCCTCTTTTTAACAGCTCTATGTGAGGTAGCCATGACACCATCTCACCTTTCCTGGGAACAAACTAAAGCAGAGAAACTGAGGCAGCCCCCAAGGGCACTGAGCAGTAAGGTAAGGGATGAGGAGCTGTGTGACCCAGAAGCCCACCTAGCAGTTGGACAGGTCAACACACTGTTTCAACTAACACGTAAAACTGGAAACATCCTAGGATCCTTAATTAGTTTAATAAATAAAGCTTCTCACAAGAAATTTAAGCAAATACTTGTTGATTGAACAAGCCAAGAATCATCCATGGAAGCTCAGCCTGCCTCTTCTAAAAGAGAAATAGGGGAGGGGGGCAAGGGAGGACACCCCCGGACTGCCAGGCAGGGCAGGGACAGGAACGCACCCTGAGTTTTCTCTAGTCTGGTTTGCAGTCTCTGCCCCCAGGGGACAGCATCTGCTCATCTCAGTGACCTCCAGGAGCAGGGCTTTTGGCCTATCCTAGCGCCAGGCTGGCACTTAGTAGGAACTCACAGACAGTCAACGGGATGCATGAAGCAAGGACTCGACCTGTGCACTTAGTATGAGTCTTGGTTACCACGCGCAGCCATCATTGTCCCCTATTTACCCGGGACTCACTTCTCAGCACTGGAGGGCTCTTTCCCACCCATTCAGAGGCAGCCACCCCACGGCCTTCGGAACATGACTCAGCCGATACGCACACGCTTTGTGAAAAGCCCTCAAAGAGGGGCCACGCGGGGATGGGACAGGATGAGTGGTCAGGGTGTGGTGGGGGGGAGATTCCCCTTGCTCTTCCCTGACTCTCTAAAGATAAAGAGAGTAGCCACAGTCCACTTGTGCGATTACAAAGTGAAAGTGAAGTTGCTCAGTCGAGTCCGACTCTTTGCGACCCCATGGACTGTAGCCTACCAGGCTCCTCCATCTATGGGATTTTCCAGGCCAGAATAATGGAGGGGGTTGTCATTTCCTTCTCCAGATGATCTTCCTGACCCAGGGATTGAACCCGGGTCTCCCGCACTGCAGGCAGACGCGTTACCGTCTGAGCCACCAGGGAACAAACGAGAAGCTCATTACAGTTCAAGAGGTCTTGAATCGCAGGGCAAATAGGGCTGCTAACATCTTCCCCCCTAAAATCAGCTCTTTAGGGTNGTTCGATCCCTGGGTTGGGAAGATCCTCTGGAGAAGGAAATGGCAACCCACTCCTGTACTCTTGCCTGGAGAATCCCATGGACAGAGAAGCCTGGTAGGCTGCAGTCCACGGGGTCTCAAAGAGTCGGACACGACTGAGCAACTTCACTTCACTTCACTTCACGTGATAACTGTATGGGGTTATCACTGCCTTCACAAACACCTTAAAAACTTGCAGAAAGGGGCCAGTGACCTGGAATGAAAGCCCCGAGACAACAAGGGACACTTGAAAAGCACAGCATTGTCAGCTCCTTTGTTAGCAGAGATGACGATTCCGTGGAAAAACATGAAAATAATGACTTCGGTCAAAAATGATTCATTCGGGAGAGTCACACTGAGAAATTTTAGCAATATCTTTAATTTATTTTTCTTATCTTTTCCCTTTCATGTATGCACAAGAATGCTATATGATTAAATCTGAACCTAAATCTCAGAGAGCTCTTTTAAGGGGGGAAAAAAAGGAAGAAAATGCTAGTGGCAAGGAAGCGCAGCCAAACTTTGATTGGCAGACGTTTTCTCTCTCTCTCGGTGGTATATAAAATAATGGTGCAATCTTACTGTTGAAAGCATCTTAGATTCTATGCAATAAAAACAGAAGCGGTCAGAGATCCTGCGAGAGTCCCTGCAGAGAAGGGAGATGAAATCTAACAGAGGAGTGGGTTTTAAGAGGTGTGATGGGCGTCTGCTGCTTCAGGAAGGACCAGGAAGGGAAGGCCCAGGGGAGGGGATTACATTTGGCATCTGGGAGGTCACCGTTGAATTCTGGGTTTCTCTGCATGGGGGCTCTTGCTTTAAATTCATTTGATTAACAGGTATTTCAGGTGGCCAGCACTGTACTTGAGATACAGAATAAAAAGACCTACCCGTCTCTATCCCCAGTAAGCACACGGTTCAGAAGTGGGGACAGCTTGCAAAATCCTGAGGATGAAACATTAAGCTGTTGCTTTCACTGGCAGTGGGGTGGGGAGGGGAGTGATGGGTGAGGCCTGCTGGGGGCAAACAGGAAGGGGCATAAAACCTGCCTGGGACAGAAAAGAAGAGGGTCTCACCAAAAAAGGCCCTGGGAGGGCAGAGGCTCCAAGGATGTGGAAAACTTTACCAGGAGGGGTTTTAGCTGGAGGGAGGTATGAAATGGCTCAGAGGCTCCGGGTGGTCTCCTGGAGCCAAAAGACTGGGGCCTGGTGGAAGCAAGGTTAGAGTGGACTGGTCAGAGATAGCCAGACTATAAAGTGCCTCATGTGCTTTTCCCCGGAGGTTATATTTTATCTTTACAATTAATGTTGCAATTAATTTTAATTAATTTTACAATTAATGTTAAATTAATTTTAAACTTTTATCCAAATAATGCGTACGCATAGTTTAAAAAAGACTCAAAGCATAACTCATAATGGAAAANTCCCCGGAGGTTATATTTTATCTTTACAATTAATGTTGCAATTAATTTTAATTAATTTTACAATTAATGTTAAATTAATTTTAAACTTTTATCCAAATAATGCGTACGCATAGTTTAAAAAAGACTCAAAGCATAACTCATAATGGAAAAGAACAGTCCCTGACCCTACCTCTCGCCCCTTGCCCTGTAATCTAAAGTTAGTCGTTGAAGAAAATCCTTCTTCCAGCCCTTTATCTTCTTAATTACTAGTTTGACTTTGCAGCTCTACTTACTGACTTAGCAATTTCACATTTTCTCTCGACTTCCTGTTATGGAAGATGAAGAGTTAGTTCCCATTATACAAACCCTCCCAACACACATACATTTCCCCATCTTCCTGTTGTCTGAACATGGTTATATCACACTTTTCGGTGAAATCTATTTGCCTACTGCCAGTTCTTCCTGGAAGTTCCCTTGACTTTTCTCCCGGTTGGACTCTCTCTTCTCCAGATTGTACCTCTTCCTCTCTTTGGCCCTTCCCTTTTGGAGGAAGGGTAGAGCACAGGGAAAATTGTTGACATCTTGGATGTGTGGAAATGCCTTTACTCAATCCTTCAACCCATATATTAGATTCTAGTTGAAACTGGTTTCTCCCCAGAATTTGGACACCATTGCTGCTTTGTCTTCTAGCTTCTGGTGCTTGTCAAGAAGTTTGATTCATTCACTTAGAAAGCGTATATTGAGCCTTACTCTTCCCCAGGTATGGTTCTAGGTGTTTGAAAATAGCAGCGAACAGAGCTGACAATAACCAACCTAAATAAACAAGGGCGATGAGTGCTAAGTAGAAAAAAAGGGTGGGGAGGATGCACATGAGTTTTGTGCATCTGTGTATGCACAAAGAGTTTTCCCCCTTGTGGTTTGAGATATCTTACTCTTGATCCTTTGTATTTGACTTGTTTCTACTCTCTCACTGAAAGGTTTTAGGATTTTTTTTTTTTTTTTTTTTTGTCTTTCATGACAAAAAGAATCTATATTGTGTGTGTAGGTCTTTGGTAATAATATTGTTATTATAATTTTTTGTTTTGAGGTACTTGTAGATTCCCATGCAGTTGTAAGAAATAATACAGAGAGATCCTGTGTATATCCAGTTTCTTCCAGTGGTAACATCTTACATAACTGTATGTACCGTACATAACGGTTTGTAGCTGTATGACATAACATATATGGGTTATATAACATAACTATATATATTTACTAGCAAGATATCACAACCAGGAAATTGGCATTGATAAACATCAACCATTCAGATTTTACTAGTTGCACTTACTAGAGCAACTAAAGTTGCAACTTTAAAGTTGCACAACTTTCCTAGTTGTACTTACTAGTGTATGTGCGTGTGTGTTCCATGCAGTTTTATCCCTGCAGATTCCTGTGACCACCAACACAGTCAAGATACAAAAGATACAAAAAGTCGATACCAAAAGATATAAAGGAGTCAAGATACAAAAGAGTTCCTGGCACTACCCTTTTATCTACAGGCATACCACCTTCTGTTTTCTCCCTTCCCTGACCTTGCAGTCACTAATTTGTTCTCCACCTCTGTAGTTTTGTCAAGGTCTTTTTTCATTCATTCTTGGACTCTCAACAGGCCTTTTGATCTAGAAACACATATTCTTTAGGTCTTAAACATTTTCATCCCTCCCCTCCTTCTCTCCCTCCCTTTCTCCCTTGGTAATAACTTCCTCGCCACGATCTGCTCTTTCAAAAACTCCTAAGAGTTGGATATGGAGCTTCCAGGATCAATCTTCTAATTCCTACATCTTTTCTAGCCTACTGTCCAGAATTTTTTATATTTTTAATTTCTGTGCCCTCCATTTTATATTTTCCTTTTGTCGCATGCTGTTCTTGTTTCATGAGTACAGTATTTTTTAAACTAGTCAGTTTGGTTTTGGCTGTGCTGGGTCTTTGTTGCCGTGTGGGCTCTCCTCTAGTTTTGGCAAGCACAGTCTATGCTCTAGTTGTGGACCTTGGGCTTCTCGTGGCAGTGGCTTAGCACAGGCTCTGGAGTGCTCAGGCTTCAGTAGTTGCTCCTGGGCTCTAGAGCACAGGCTCAAAATTCGAGGCATGCAAGCTTAGTTGCTCCACAGCATGTGGGATCTTTCTGGACGAGGGATCAAACCCATGTCCCCTGCACTGGCAGGTGGATTCTTTACCACTGTGCCACCAGGGAATCCCTGCTGCTGCTGCTGCTAAGTCGCTTCAGTCATGTCCCACTCTGTGCGACCCCATAGAGGGCAGCCCACCAGGCTCCCCTGTCCATGGGATTCTCCAGGCGAGAACACTGGAGTGGGTTGCCATTTCCTTCTCTAAGAATGCATGCATGCATGCTAAGTCGCTTCAGTTGTGTCCAATTCTGTGTGATGGACAACAGCCCCACCAGGCTCCTCTGTCCACAGGATTCTCCAGGCAAGAACACTGGAGTGGGTTGCGATTTCCTTCTCCAGAGAATCCCTGAGTACAGTATTTTTACCTTCTCAAGTCAACAGTATACTGACGACTGCTTGTAGAGGTTTTAATCCTCTTTGCTTTGTCCTGGTTTCTCTCCACATACTTTTCCTCCTGCTTATTCTGGTTAGTTTTTATAGTGAAGGCTTTCCCAAAGTGTAGTGATGCTCCTTGGCCAACAGGGATAAAACGTATAGAAGGAGTTCTCCTTTGGCTTATTTTTACCTGCTTGGCTTTCCTCCCATGCTGCTTGTCCTTCCCATCTTCGGGTTGGGGAGTAGGAGGTGGAGGATGGGAGTGGCGGGGCTGGTGGGTGGAGTGTCCATCTGGCTGCTGGAATTCTGGAAGTGGGCTTGGGGAGCGAGGCTGAGTGGTCTCACTGTTTGGTATGCAATATCCTCTTTTCAGCTTCAGCTTCCCTTTGCCCTCAGCTGTGCCTCATATTCCTGAGTCCCGATTTTCTTACTTATGCTCTCCAGAGATTAAGTTGGTTTCTCTTGTGCAGGCTGTGGGGAGATTCTTGGTGGCCACATGGAGTGGTGCTCCTTAAATACAGACTTCTAGCAAATTCCCATTTTCAATCCCATACCTCCCTCCGTCTTCTGCTGTGTCTTCAAAACCTAGGCTTTTGAGGTCCTGCAGTACAAAGGGCTTATTTCTTATCTGGAATCCCCTCTGGCTTCTTTGGTTTCAATGTCCTTCATTCTCTGGTGACAGTTCTCACTCCCCGACTGCCCTTTAGTGGGCTCTTGGGAAGGCCTGCAGACTCAAGTGTCAGTGTGTGTGATGAGCAAGAGATCCGGTGAGGCATTTTGCACAGGAAAGTTAATACCATTTCTCCAGGGTCAGTGTAGGGGTGGAGAGCCTGGAAGCGAGTGGAAGACAGTCCGTTGTGTCTGACTCTTTGCGACCCCATGGACTATAGCCCTCTAGGCTTCTGTGTCCATGGAGTTCTCCAGCAAGAATACTGGAGTGGGTTGCCCTTTCCTCCTCTAAAGAGAGGCTGGAAAGGACAGTGGAAACAGGAGGAGGCAAGTGAAGGGACTTCCCTGGCAGTCCAATGGTTAAGACTCTGCAGTTCATTGCAGGGGGCACAGCTGCCGTCCTTGGTCGGGGCCCATATGCCAAATGGCACAGCCAAAAAAAAGGAGGCAAGTGCGTTAAAGGTGAGGCAAGGGATGACGCTTGTGGAAATGACCTGCGGCAGAAGCGGAAGGAGGCAGGAAGTATCACGCAACTAGGATGAAAAAGACCTTAGAAGGAGCAGAGGGGATGCATGGATGATGCCCCAAGGAGCAGAGGCGGATGCATCGATGATGCCCCAAGTAGCAGAGGGGGATGCATCGATGATGCCCCAAGGAGCAGAGGCGGATGCATCGATGATGCCCCAAGTAGCAGAGGGGGATGCATCGATGATGCCCCAAGTAGCAGAGGCGGATGCATGGATGATGCCCCCGCAGTTTCTGATCCAGGGGGCAGGTGGCTTTGTGATGGCTTTGCTGAGACAAGGGACAGTCCGAGCAAGTCTGGGTGAGGATGGCTTCAGCTGGAGGAAGTATGAGAAACCCAAGGGAATTCCCGGTGGAGGGATCCTGCAGGCAGGTAGAGGTAAGAATTTCATGCTGCCTTGTCCTTGCCAATTACATCAGCTGAAGCCAGCGGCATGAATCAGATCATCAGCTGGAGGGTAAGGAGGAGGGAAGGGTGGAGAGCTGAAGACCCTGCCGAGATGGCAGGGATAATCTCTGTCCCTCAGGAGTCATATAAATAAGGGAGTGGGACCAAGTGGGACCAGCCCAGCCCCATCACTCCAGAGCTGAAGACGGTGGCCATTCAGGCTCTGATTTTAGCCAGCAGACTCAGAGCCCATAAATTCCTCAAGAACTGTTTATCTAAGCCCTGCAGCCCCCATCCCTGAGCCCCAGGAGAGGACTTACCTGCTTTTCTGCAACTGTTTAAGGACAGCTGATGGGGTTGCCCCTGGGCTTTTCCATCTCCTGGGGCACAAAGAGAGTTGATGGTGGAGGGTCTCCCTTCACCTTGAGGTCTCACTGAAAATCCGGATCATTCCTGGCTCCCTCCCACAAGCACACATACAACATCAGCTCTGAGTTCTATCCATGGGAGACCCGGTCCTCATGTTCCCAGATGTCAGAGCTGGTGGCTAGCCTCGGGTCTGACACCTAGAAAGGAGTCATCCTTTCTACATGTACCCTGACAGCCCTGATGGATGTAAAAATGAGCATGTTCACTTTGATCGCTTGCTACCCAGTGCGTGCATTTCACCACACCCTGGATGTGCTTTCTGTCACTGAATCCATAGGACTTTAGGAGATGGGAACATACTGTGCCCATTTGACAGATGAGAAAACTGGGGCTCAGAGAAGTCGAGTGATTTTGCCTGAGGTGGAGTCTGCATACGTCTATGCTGGGGCACACTCCCAAGTCAGAATGCTGAATTTATTTAGAAGCTGGCCGTGTCCCTGTCCTGGGAGCGCCCACCCCCAACCCTGTCACCCCTCAGCCATGATGAGTGTGTGTGTGTGAGTGTGTGTTTGTATCCCCCTCCCTGCTCCTGTGCTCTCCTAGACTGCCCTCCAGAGACCACAGGAATTCTGATGAATTAATCTCATCACTTTATCGAGAAGGCACTTACAGAAATTACAAGGCAAGGCCGCCAGCCTGGGTTTGCTGGCAGCCAGCCGCTGGGGCCATAAAACAAATTGAAGAGAACAAAAATAAATAAATAAAATTAGATTTCTCTCTCTCACACACACACACATATACACACAGGGTCAAGAACATCTCTAGGTTCTTGCTGTTAATGCTTAGTCTCTTGTCCAGGGAGAACACTGGTACCAAATCAACAAACACTTACTGACCCCGGGCTAGAGTGACAACCCCGAGAAACCCAAGATCTGTCCAAGGGATTGACAGGGCTGGCCGAGGGGCTGAGACCAATGAATGCAAACACTTAGCTGCCTGGAAGTGACATCTCAAGGTGGCCTGCGTCCCCGTGCCCCAGGCCCAGTGAGCCCACAGCCCAGTGGAGCAGAGCAGAACCGGAGCCTCAACCTTCTCACCTATAGGAGAGGAAGATGTTCAGCTTGGGAAAAGGAAAGATTCAACATATGAAAAGCAGCCGTTTCATAACAAACCCTCGTCAGGGGCAGATCTCAGTGTGCATGGAGTGCCTACTGTGTGCCAGGCACAGGGACTATGGGGAGGAGTGGCCTGGGAGGAGGAGAAGACAGTGATCCGGGTGATGGACAGGAGGAGCACCTTCCCAAAGGGGTCCTGGAGGTGCGGGCAGGTGAGGTGAGGAGGTGGAGGGAGCAGGGTGGGCTTGTTCTATGGTGCAAAGGCCTAGGGGCCTAGGAATTCCCCGAACTGATAGTTACAGAGAGCAATGGGGAAGGTGAGGCTGGAGGTGAGGTGGGGGAGTGGGATGGAGGCCAGGGACAAGCTCTGCAGAGCCTTTTAAGCCAGAACAGATGAATTGGTTGATGTATGGGGTTTTTCTCCTTTCTCTCTCTCTTTTTTACAATGTGTTAATTTCTGCCATACAGCAAAGTGATAGTTATACACAAATATATTCTTTTTCAGATTCTTTTCCTTATAGGTTATTACAGGGTACTGAATATAGTCCTCTGAGCTATACGCAGGTCCTTGTTATCTGCTTTATATATAACAGTTTGTATCTGTTCATCCCAAGCTCCCAATTTATCCCTTCCCTGTTTCCCTTTTAAGTTTATTAATCTTATGAGAATATTTATATATAACAGTTTGTATCTGTTCATCCCAAGCTCCTGATTTATCCCTTCCTTGTTTCTCTTTTATCATGCTTATGTGAATATTGAAGTTATTTCCCCTGAAGTTACACAAGTTACCTATGAGATGATTATGGTCTGGTCATAGAAGGGAGGGGCACACAAAATCTTTATCCTCTTTACCTCCCATCCTCCACAGAGGATGGCCTTTGGACCCCCTCCCTGCAGAAAGATGGTGCTGGCTGGACTTAAGAAGGAGAATGAGAGGAATTTCCCTGGTAGTCCAGTGGTTAAGACTCAGGGGGCGCAGGTTCAATCCCTGGTTAGGAAATTAGGATCCCGCATGCTGTATATTGGAGCCAAAAATTAAAAAAAAATGAGAGGGATCTGTAAGGTGCTCCAGGCAAATAGACATCTGACTTCCCTGATGGCTCAGACAATAATGAATCTGCCTACAGTGCAGGAGACTGGGTTCAATCCCTGGGTTGAGAAAATCCCCTGGAGAAGGAAATGGCAACCCGCTCCAGTATTCTTGTCTGAAGAATCCCATGGACGGAGGAACCTGGTGGGTTACAGTCCATGGGGTCACTAAGAGTCGGACATGGCTGAGTGAGTTTCACTCATTCAGTGTCATTACTCAAAGCATTTTTTGGTGGTGGAAATGGTTCATGCTTGTTCTCAGAAAATCCAATAGTAAGTGGTTTCCAAATGCAACCTGGGGATACTGAGGTACCGGGACACCTGCAGACAGCCCCCCCATCTCTAGACCACCGTAGTTGCAGGGGCCTGTCTGAGGTCCTCAAGCTCCTTGTTGGGGGCAGGGGTGGCACAGGGGCTCCATTTGGCCTTGGGTAACTCACTTCAGCTCCCCGGGTCTCAGTTTCTTGATCTGTGAAATGGGGCACTGGTGGGTCCCAGAGGGTCATCGTGAGGATGGGGGGAGCACATAGTAGGTGCACAATAAAGGTAGCTATTATTACTGCTAAAATGGAGGGGTTATGTGTGGGGAATTCCAGGACAGGCAGGCCTGGGAGTTGCCCTTTTGAACCCTATCCTGAGCTGGGTGTGGCCTTTCGGAGGCTGTTCTGTGCCAGGCAGCATCCTTGCTGGGCGAGCTGGGTTCTGGAGGGAAATCCAGGGCATTACTTATCCCTGCTCCATGAGGAGAGGGGCCACCTGAACGGGGTTGGGGACGGACGGTTTGTATCAGTTTAGAGTCTGTTCTCTGGAAACCACAGACTCAAACAGACTGCACCAACTGGGAAGGGAGATGGGTGCTGAGGAGGCAAAAAAAAAACACAAAACCGCGCTGCGGTCCGTTGCGGTCCGCTGCGGTCCACGGTCCTGTGCTGTGTCTTCCTCGTGCCTGCCTCCTCTGCTCCTCTGGCAGTTCCACTCCCTTCCCCCGCCTGCCCTCCCCCCAACCCCACTGCCTTTCCTTTGGCCTCGAGGCTTGTTACGGCTGCACAGTGCACATTTGTGAGATGAGTGTGGACCAGTGAGGGTGCTCAGGACAGAGGCTGCACCCCAACGTTAGAAAGGCAGCTCCAGGGACTGCCCTGGTGGCCCAGAGGTTAAGACTCCATGCTTCCGGCCCAGGGAGCGTGAGTTGGATCCCTGGTTGGGGAACTAAGATCCTACATGCCGCGGGAAGTGGCCAAAAAATAAATAAAAATAAGAAAAGATGCAAAAAAAAATCATGATGAACAACAACAAAAATTTAAGAAAAAAAAAAATAAGAAAGACAGCTGCAGCCTCTCCTAATCGTGCTGTCAGCCCTCCCAGGAAGAGGCTTGAAGAGGAATAGTGGCCTTCCCAGAGCATTTGAAGATCAGTTTATAGGCTCAGACGGTAAAGAGTCTGCCTACAATGCGGGAGACCGGGGTTTGACCCTGGATCGGGAAGATCCCCTGGAGAAGGGAATGACAACCCACTCCAGTATTCTTGCCTGGAGAATCCCATGGACAGAGGAGCCTGGCGGGCTGCAGTCCATGGGGTCGCAAAAGAGTCAGACACTTTCACTTTCATTTTGAGCAAGACTTATACAGTTACTTGGCTCAGAACCACTCTGGAAATCTCCGGTTTCTCATCTGTAATCGGGATGGTGTGAGCACCGACTTCGTGGAATTGCTGTGAGCGTTTGGTCGACTGTTCATGCCTCAGGTTTGTCTTGCCTGCCTTCTGTGCGGCAGGAGCTGGTTTCAGGCCATTGCGATGACGTGGTGAGCAGCACACCTCTTGTCTTTTTGGGGGCTCACAGCCTCTGTGGCATGGGGCCAGGTTCATGGAACTCATCAGTATCACCCATTTAAGGGGTGACATGGAAAATTAATCACCAATTCCCTCTGCAGCGAGGAACTGTGCTTATAAATTCACCAGCTCCCATTGAATCACGCTTTACAATTTTTAAAGAAGTTTTATATCCATGGTCTTGCTTGATCCTTCATTTAGCAGTTATTACACTGTTTTGCAGATGAGGAAACTGTGACTTGGTGATAGAAAAGTGATTTTTCTCAAGGTCAGCCAAACTGGGTGGCCTGAGCCTCCCTTGGCCGTGGGATGTGGGAGGTAGGCCCCTGGCCCCTATGGACTCAGAGCTGCCAAGAGGCTTTTCCCATGAGTTGGGGCCCAGGCTGGAGGGCGGAGGACTGGTCAGCAGGGGGATAAAATTTCTTTGCCTTGGATAAAATGTCAGCTCAATGAGTTTCGAGGTCCCAGGTCGGTGGTGGCTTCAAGACTGAGGGTGACCAGGGCTTCCCTGGCGATACAGTGGGTGACAGTCCATTGGCGGTGCAGGGGACACGGACTCAAGCCGTGGTCTGGGAGGATTCCACGTGCTGCGGAGCACTTAAGTCCGCGAGCCACAACGACTGAGGCCCCCGTGCCTAGAGCCTGTGCCCTGCAACAAGAGAAAGCCATCTCACACGCCCATAGCCGTGAGAAGCCTGCACCGCAGCTAGCGAATAGCCAGCCCCTGCTGGCCTCAACCAGAGAAAGCCCGTGCAGCGGTGGAGACCCAGCGCAGCCACGAATAAATAGAGCGCTGTGTGCATGTAAAAAAATATATATATATTTTTTTAATTAAAAAACCTCACATCTTGTGCTGAGCTTGTTTGAAACTGGGTGACTGTTCTTCAAAGCTGTGGCTGCCTGGCCGACCTGACCTCTGGCCCTGGGGTCTCTGTGTTTAAGAGAGCTGGAAACACCCCTGAAAAGTGCCTCGGAGCGCTTCATCCTTTGACAGCCACTGCCCCGTGGGGACCTGGGGGCGGTGGGGGAGTGGTGAGCTGATCGGTGCATCCCCATCTAGCCTGTGGCCGGCGGGTTGGGGCAGGGGGCCCGGATGCACCCGGCAACCCTTCTGTGTTTGCTTCCAGGCAACATCGAGTACAGCTGCCCGGCCACCAACGAGTGTGAGATCACGAAACGGAGGCGCAAGTCCTGCCAGGCCTGTCGCTTCATGAAATGCCTCAAAGTGGGGATGTTGAAGGAAGGTAAGAGCCCCAATTCGGCCACGTGGGGCCGAACCGAGGCCCGGGTCCTGGGCGAACTCGCCTTCCCCTGGGGAGGCTCAGATCCGCCGGGAGATGCCAGCAAGCTCTGGACGTGCTCCCCGGGCAGCACTCAGACACAGGTCTCTCCCTGCAGCCCAGGTGAGGGCCCCGTCCCCGGGGTTGCCATCTCACACCCCCTGCAGGCAGGTGTGCAGCCCCCCAGCCTCTGCAGAGCTCTCCACGCCCTCGGGACGGGGGAGGTTGGGAGGCAGGAGGTTGGAAATTCTCCACCAACGGTCCTTTGGGGAATCACAGCCCCACTCGGCCCTTAGAAAGCTGGCTTAATGCTTCTGGGAAGGGCTCTCCTCGGGAACAAGCACCCTCTCTCTCCTCCCGGGGAAGGAAGGCTTGAGATGCTCAGTGGCCCATGGAGTGTGGGGCTGCAGAGACTTTAAGACCGAGGATGGCAGGTACTGTACTGTTCACCTGCCAGGGTCAGCCTCTGCTTCAGCAGGTGCCCCGGACGTGGCCGTCACCTGGCGAGTGAGTTCCCCCTCCCCTGTCCCCTGCCCTCCCCGTCGCTGTCCTGTGCCTCCGTTTCCCCTCGAGCCGCACCATCCAACACGGCAGCACAAGCCACGCCTTCTAAGTGAAAAACACACCAGACTTGGAAGACTTACTAGGATGGTGAAAAGGCCTGTGAAATATGGCATTAATAATTTTTAAAAGGTTACGTGTTGAGATGATGATAATCCGGGTATACTGGATTAAACAAACCATATTATGACATTGACATCATCAGTTTCTTTTTAACCTTCTTTAGGGCGGCGAGTAGAAAATTTAAAGTGACCGTGCCTCTCGTTATTAGGACAGTACAGCTCTTGGTCTTTCCACCACCTTCTCCGTCTACCTGCTCAGGCTGATGACCCTCATTGAGGAGCACACTTGGAAATGGGGTGTGTGTGTGTGTGTTTCTCTCTTTCCCCTGCTTTGAAGGGGAACCAGAGACAGTTCTTACAGACTAGCTTTTATGATCTGGGGCCCTGGGATCCTTCCAGAAATGGGAGGAGGCAGGAAAAAAGGTGTGTGTTGATGATCAGATGATCTGATCCTGAGGGGCTAGGAGAAGAGAGGAAGGGACAGGACAGGAATGCAGGCCCTCGCTGGGAGAGGCTTCTACAGCCCAGCCTTGAGGAGCCCAAGGCTCTTTTCCCAGCCTCTTCTCCATACTCCCTGGGCCAGAGGGCCCAAATTTGAGGTCCTTTGTTAGTCGGATGACTTGGACACTGTTGTGATGTGGAAATCGGGACTCCCTCCCTCTGTCTTCCAATCTGGGCTTCTCCTTCACCTCGGCTCAGCCCAGTTCTTTGTCGACATACTTTTAAACCGTGTGTCTTACTTGTTGCTTCATGTAACGCTTTTGAGATGGAGAAGGCCACTCAACTCTTACTCACAGGCCAGCTGCTCTGCGAAGTGGGAGTGGAGGAATCGACCAAAAAGTCAGTCCTCTTCCTAGATTAGAAACAGGCTGCATTGGACCTGCTGAAAGACCTGTCTGTTTATTTGATTCTACCCAGTTTTGGTCTACCCCTCCGTAGAGGGGGACTCAAGGTAGTGGCTGAACCAGGTCCCCTGATTTCTGCACCAGGTTCTTTCTGCTCCTCCAGAGCATCTTGGGGGTCACAGATGAGGAAATGGTGAACAAATGTCCACAGAGGCGTGCCTTAGCACTGGTCTCCTGACTTTTCTCCTGCATCCTGCTAGGAACCAACCAGAGGCTTTCTAAGCCTTGGAGAGACTCCTTGCTCTTAAGTTTGTAAGGATGTTCTGGGAAGCTGGTGTGAGGATCCTGACTCAAGCTGGGGACCAAATGTCCAGCAGCCTTTCCTGGGTGGGGTATATAGCCTTTCTCAGCACATTTCACAGCATCCGACGAACTGAGAGCTGAAGGAAGCTGATTGCTGTCAATATACTGCTGAATTTGAAGGGGGACAAACCCAAGTCCTGGGAGGACTCACGCTGGTTTGAGGGGTGTGCGTCCCGGAGCCTAGGGCCTGGAGCTTCTCCGTGCTCTGCTGTGTCTCCTCCCCACGGCACACGTCAGGGCTTGGGGAGGCTGCCAGTCCCAGGGACAGAGAGAGAAGGAAAGAGTGGGGATGGCCTCTCAATTCCCGGACCACTTGGCAACCCTTGAACAGAGTTATTTTTTTAGGGACTACCCAGTGATGGGAAGAGAGTCAGGGTACTTCCTAGTGGCCTCCAGAAAAGGGGAATGATGAGGGAGATCCACACAGGCCAGGAAGCAGATGGCCAAAGGCGCAATCCATCGGCGGCAGCAGCCCAGCCATTTAAGAGGAGTGAGATGGATGTTGTGTGCCCCAGGATGCTGGCATGGGATGCTGGGGGCTTGGGGGAGCATGGACCTGAGATCACATGCAGAGTGGGTGTCTGAAGTTGTTGGCGGGAGCCGGGCGCATGTGTTAGGTGACCTTCCCGGGGTCCGGCCGAGGTCCCTCAGGAGCTCGGGCCCCAGGAGGAGGCATGGACCCTAGAACGCTCCCCTCCCCGGCCCTACCCTGCCCCCATAGTTGGCGAGGGAACGTGACACAAAGGCTCCAAGGCTTCCGTTTAGCTCATTGAGCTCATCCCACGGTACCGAGCCTTGGCAAGTTGCTGGAATCAGGAGCTCCACGGGGACCAGTCCCTTAGGAGGAACGTACCTTATTGCCAAGCCTGGGTCTCTGCCAGGCAGTGGCTCTTGGCAGCTGCCCTGGCTCCTGCTTTTGTTTGGGGGGTGCCACCCCCCTCTACCTTGGCTCCCACCGTGAGCAGGAGGTCCCCAGAGTCAGCACAGACTCCTTACCTCCCTCTGATTCCTTTCAGACTCTGACCTGACCCTGAAATGCAGACTCCAGTCTTCCCCAAGGTGGCCTGCCATCTTCAGGGCTCCATGGCGGGCCTCGGGTGTGGGGAGCCAGGCTCTGGGCTCCTGGCCCTTCTGGGGGAGGGGCCCGGGGAAGTGGGGAATGGAAGGCCAGCTTCTCCCTCCTCCCCACCTGCTTCCCTCTTGTATCTAGCAGCTCTGGTTGCCCTTACAGCCTTTCTTTCTTAAGTAAAATGAACTGAGAGGTTGCCGTGTGATCTGGGGGGAGGGGGGCCTAGCACCCGCCAGGAAAGTCAGAATTGGGGCTTTCTTTGGCTTAGCCTCTGCCTTGAGGCTGCTGTTGGCTCTGGAAGCTTCAGCCGTGGAACCTAGGAGATGTCCAAGGGTCTGTCTCGCTTTAACCCAGTGTGTGAAAATCTGTATCTTCCGGGGAAAGGGTGATGATTCTCTTTATTAGAAACCGAATACAAAATCTGCTCTGGGCTGGGAGTTGGTGCCCACGTCCTCTCCTGTCCTTGCCGTGTCTGCTGTTTCTCACATACCTGTTTCTTCACCTATGGAGCAGGGGTATTGATGCTGAAACCTGTTCTCCATCACCGGGCCAAGGTGAGGCCCAGATGGGACAATTCCTTAGTAAGATCCGCTGTGGGGTTGCTCTAAGAGGTCCCCTTCCCCGGTACATTCAAACAGTATTTGATTCAAAGATGGTCTCCTTTGCACTCAACTTCGAAAATCTGACTACTGTGTTAGGCAGGGCGTATTGGTGTCCAGCTGCCCTGATTCTCTTCCTGGATTCGCTGGTGGGAGTCTTGGAGGCAGCATCTGCCTTGGGCAGACCCCATCTGGGGTCTAAAATGAGGATGAGAGGGGCTCCCTTGGGACGACTGTGGAGACAGTCTCCCCTGACGGGTGAGGGTGTGGCCTCATGGCCCCTAAGCCAGGAGAACCTGGAAAGCCATTTGCTACATTTCACAGCACCCCACCCCCACACCCCCGACATCTGGAAATTCAGCAAATCACCCTGCACAGATTGTCCCTGCAAACTTCTCCTCACCTCACTTTACCTCCCTCAGGCCCCCAGCCTCCCAGGCCCGCTCCCTTTCCTCCTCCCCTTAGCCCCTGGCCTGCCTTTCCCCAAGTGTTTTCTAAAAGATATTTGATTTCCGTGAAAGCTGGGCTGCCGTCCATGCAATACGCTCTCACTCTCTTTGTGCTTGTTGGGAAGGCAGAGGGCTCCTCCAGGGATTCTGGGTAATTGGGTTAGTGGCCAGCTCATGTCAGGAAATTAAAAGGCGGCCCCGATCAGGTGCCCGCTGCATGGGATTTAATGGCTTTGTATTTATAGAGTTTCCTGCCTCTAGCCCATGCCAGAAATACCACTTTTCTGGCCCTATGAATGAAGAAAGAGGATGAGAGATGACTTGCCTTTAAAAATTCTTTCTTTTCTAAAATACGTTAGTGTTCTGAAACAAAACAACTCTTGAACACTTCAGAGGACAGTTCTGAGCTAGAGCCCAAGAACTCTGATGGATGTTTGTATCGCCCTGAACCACCTTCCACCCTACAGGCACATATGCACAGGCACACACAGCTAGCTGATGGCGCCCAATATCTTCCCGTGTGGCCTCACACCTGGGGCCACTCAGCCTCGATGACTTGATGACTCTGGTTGAGGACTGTGTTGATTGAATGAAGTCACAGAAGAAGATGGTCTTGTCTGTGCTGAGCTCTTACTTTGATTCAGGGCTTTGGCTCACTGGACATTGGATAACAGGTTCAGTGGTCATACAGACCCTGTAGCACATTTATCAACTCTTGGGTGATTTACTTCTTAAGCCTCCCTCTCCTCCTCTGTAACACGGACATGACAATAGTGCCTGATTCATCTTGCTCTCCATTCACTGGGGAAAGCCCCTAGAGTTGTACCACAAAGTAAGATGTTGGTCATTGATTTGAGAGACTCCGCATTGTGCTGAATCGCTGATTTCTTCTGTGTTCCAGAGGGCAGTTTTGAATCTCGCGTAGCCTCCCGCCCTGCTCCTTGGCTGATGACCTTGCTTCATGTTTGCTTGAGAAAATAGAAACAGTTAAATAGGGAATTTCTAAACTTCCTGCTGTTGAATCCACAAACCTTCCCACTTGTTTTGCATCTTCACTCTTGTTAGAAGTATTTCTATTCCTATCAAAAGTCAGTCATCTCCCCACCTCTGCTCTAACTTGCATTCCTCTTTATCAGGGACTTCACATAATATCATGTGTGCTTCCAGCCCCATCAAACCTTCCTCACTGCTGGATCATTTTCATCAGCACAGAAACAAAATTTAATTTAAAAAACCCACAACTGTACTTAGGGCTTCCCTGGTGGCTCAGCTGGTAAAGAATCTGCCTTCAGTGCAGGAGACCCCTGTTTGATTCCTGGGTCAGGAAGATCTGCAGGTGAAGGGATAGACTACCCACTCCAGTATTCTTGGGCTTCCCTGGTGGCTCAGCTGGTAAAGAGTCTGCCTACAATGTGGGAGACCTGGGTTCAATCCCTGGGTTGGGAAGATCCCCTGGAGAAGGGAAAGACTACCCACTGCAGTACTCTGGCCTGGAGAATTCCATGGACTGTATAGTCCATGGGGTTGCAAAGAGCTGGACACAACTGAGTGACTTTCACTTTCACAATTGTTCAGTTCAGTCACTCAGTTGTGTCTGACTCTTTGCGACCCCATGAATCGCAGCATGCCAGGCCTCCCTGTTCATCACCAACTCCTGCAGTACACTCAGATTCATTTCCATTGAGTCAGTGATGCCATCCAGCCATCATCCTCTGTCGTCCCCTCCTCCTCCTGCCCCCAATCCCTCCCAGCATCAGAGTCTTCTCCAATGAGTCAACTCTTTGCATGAGGTGGCCAAAGTACTGGAGTTTCAGCTTTAGCATCATTCCTTCCAAAGAAATCCCAGGGCTGATCTCCTTCAGAATGGACTGGTTGGATCTCCTTGCAGTCCAAGGGACTCTCAAGAGTCTTCTCCAACACCACAGTTCAAAAGCATCAATTCTTTGGCACTCAGCCTTCTTCACTGTCCAACTCTCACATCCATACATGACCACAGGAAA
>SJYX01012826.1:195457-218673 GCA_006410675.1 Oreotragus oreotragus | reverse complement strand
CAAAATCACTGCAGATGGTGACTGCAGCCATGAAATTAAAAGACGCTTACTCCTTGGAAGAAAAGTTATGACCAACCTAGATAGCATATTCAAAAGCAGAGACATTACTTTGCCGACTAAGGTCCGCCTTGTCAAGGCTATGGTTTTTCCTGTGGTCATGTATGGATGTGAGAGTTGGACTGTGAAGAAGGCTGAGCACCGCAGAATTGATGCTTTTGAACTGTGGTGTTGGAGAAGACTCTTGAGAGTCCCTTGGCCTGCAAGGAGATCCAACCAGTCCATTCTGAAGGGGATCAGCCCTGGGATTTCTCTGGAAGGAATGATGCTAAAGCTGAAACTCCAGTATTTTGGCCACCTCATGCAAAGAGTTGACTCATTGGAAAAGATTCTGATGCTGGGAGGGATTGGGAGCAAGAGGAGAAGGGGACGACCGAGGATGAGATGGCTGGATGGCATCATGGACTCGATGGACGTGAGTCTGAGTGAACTCCGGGAGATGGTGATGAATAGGGAGGCCTGGCGTGCTGCGATTCATGGGATCGCAAAGAGTCAGACACGACTGAGCAATTGAAGTGAACTGATTATATTATTTAAAGTAAGTCTAAACTTCTGTACAAAGAGACTGCCTCCCTGAAGAAAAACTCAGACTTAAGCAAGATGGAATTTTAATTCTTTCTCATTAAATAGAATAGTCCAAAGAGTCAAGGGTGATCAAGAACTGTTTAGGCAGCTTTAGCATCCTTAGCAAGTGGACCCAATTATCCCCATCTCCCAGACAACTAAAAGGATATAAACCTTACATCAAATTATTCCAATGGCTGGAGCTGGAGTGGTACAAGTTCCTTCCCTTTACAGCCCATTGGTGGAATCTAGTCACATGGCCACACTTCTATGCAAGTATGTCTGGGAA
The DNA here is from genome assembly GCA_006410675.1 of Oreotragus oreotragus. NCBI lineage: Eukaryota > Metazoa > Chordata > Mammalia > Artiodactyla > Bovidae > Oreotragus > Oreotragus oreotragus. The sequence goes on along the minus strand of SJYX01012826.1, from coordinate 217,763 downwards.
CTATAGTCTTTAGCTGGGACTGCCCTGTGTCCAACTAAAAATGTGTCAGCATGGAAAAAGAAAAGAACATATCTTAAAGGACAGGCATTGTTATTTGCCAAAAACACATGTAAGGTAGGAAAAATACTGGTCCTATCCATACTATCTAAAAAAAAGAAATTTTACCCTTACTTTTGAGGTTCCCTCTGTGTCTGAGCCCCCATTCATTACTTTTGGGGCAACTATTATCCTGATTTCACCTTATTTTTCCTTGCCTTTCTTTGTAGTTTTATCATAGGTTTGTATCTTGAATTATATCATGTTTTTTAGTTTTAAATGAAATTATACTATACATATTCTTCTCTATCTTGGTTATTTTAGTCAGTATTTCTGAGATGAATGTTTCTTGTTGCGTGGTTCTGTAATTCATTTATTTTCATTTCTGTATTATAGGAGTCAGCCAGATATATACATTTGGCTTTGTGGGCCAAAAGGTCTCTGTCTATTTAACTCTGCTGTTGTAATGTGAACACGGCCACAGACAATATGCTGTTTTCGTTGTTCAGTCGCTCACTTGTGTCCAGCTCTTTGTGACCCCATGAACTGCAGCACACCAGGCTTCCCTGTCCTTTACCATCTCCCAGAGCTTGCTCAAACTCATGTCCATTGAGTCAGTGACGTCATCCAACCATCTCATCCTTTGTCATCCCCTTTTCCTCCTGCCCTCAATCTTTCCCATCACAGGGCTGTGCTCCATGAGGTGCTTATCTGAGCCTGTCCCCAATTTTTCCATATATTCTGGCCATTTATTAGTCATTTTTGCAGTTGCTGGTGTTATAAAGATCTCATATGGAGTTCTTTGATGGACAGAAGTTAGTAATTGTAATAAATTCAATGTATCAGTCTTCCTTTACAGTTTGTACTTCTGTGTCAATTATTTTTTTTTTTAAATGTGTTTTCTTAACCTGCTACTGTAAAAATGTATTCCTAATCTGCCTTCCCCATGTTGGTCTTGGATTTTGCTGGACTTGACTTTTGAGTACAGTGAGCTGGCTTCAGGATGGCAAACTGCTTTTAGGTGAACTGTCGACTCTAGGGTGTGGGGCAACTGCCTAGAATGCGTGATTGAAAGGCTTCTTAGGCAGAACCCAGGATCAGTAGGCAAGAGTGCCGTGATTGATTAGCAATGCCTGCAACAGACTAGGAAATGGAGGGTGGTGGCATAGCTGACAGCTTTTTGCCGTGACTGATCTAGTGCAGCTGAGTTCAAGTGATTTGCACAAGGCCACACAGCTAGTAACAATCAAGTTGGGGGGAATCTAGTCTCCTTGGTGATATAGGAATTCATTCTTTTTTTAACATGTATTTCGTTGTGCTGGGTCTTGGTTGTGGTATGTGAGACAGTCACTGTGTCGTGTGGGATCTTTCATTGTGGTTCTTGGACTCTAGTTGTGTCGTGCGGGCTCCAGCGCGCCTGGGCTTCAGTAGTTGTGGCACACAGGCTTCAGAGGGCGCAGGCTCAGTAGTTGCAGTGAGCAGGCTTCAAACCCTTGTCCCCTGCATTGCATGGCAGAGTCTTAACCACTAGGGAAGTCCCAGGAGTTCCTTCTAAGAAGCCCAGTCCAACTCATTGTAGATGCCTCGGCCAGTAGCCTAGAGCCTGTCCTCAGACGGGAAGAAGAGGAAAGGAATGGAAAGAGAGACTGGGCTGAAACAGCTTTTCCTGGTTAGGTGTTCAGTTTTAGAGACTGCTTGGTAACTGGGAATGCAGGGATAACTCAGCCCTGCCGAAATGTCCTTGGGGACATAGTGGTCTGGGTGGGAAGGGTCCAGAGGAGAGAGCAGCAAGAGAGTAGACACTTCTTTAAAAGGCAGAAAGCTAGGACCTCATCCCCAAGTGCAATCTCACCCACTCTGGAGCAGCTGGCACAAGCCCTGGAGAACGAGGCGGCGTGTGAGTTTATCCACCTGCAAGGTTTCATTCTCTGGGCTTGCAGGGGGCCAAGTGCGAGGCACACTTCATATGATGATATGGCAGCGGGGTGAAAGGCAGCCCAAGATAGCTGTCCTGCCTGAGACAGCAAGGTGAGATCACCTGTCACCCAGAAGCCCCTGCAGGACAGGTGGCTGAAGGGAGCCCAGATTGTGCAGGGGCTGTGGAGCAGTGTTTAGGGCATTCTGCCAGGCTGCTAGGTGGGCATCAGCACGTCCACGTGACCCACAGTCCCTGGGCCCTCCGGAGCCCAGGGTCCTCCGATCCCCTTTAGAGGGGGTTGCTTCTCTTTCTGGAGAGGGGTCAGCTATAGTTTGGTAGAACTTATAGGCAGAGAGTCAACACCTAAGTCTCCTGGAAGGAACACTGCTTAGACAAAAGTACCATGTAAAACAGGTTTAGTGCAATGCTTCTCGGGCCTGGTAGATAATCTGAGTCGTCACTAGAGTGATTGCAAAATTAACCTTTCCTGTATATCTCCCCTATTAACTTAGGACCAGTTGACTCAGAACCTTGAAGAGGGTAAGCCCTTAAGGTCTGTGTCGTTCAGAGGCTCTCAGGACATTCTGATGTTCAAACGGGATGGGTGGTCTCAAGTTCAGAGCAAAGATGATATGACTTAGAGATCAAGGTTCAGATCCTCCCTCTGACCTTTCCTGGCTGTGTGTCCCTGAGAGAGTTACCTGACCTTTCTGAGCCTCAGTCCTCACTTGGGCATGGTAATAATCACATATTCTCTCTCCCTCAATTTTGTGACAAAGATCAAATGAGATGTGGAAAGAGCTTTGCAAACTGCACAGCCTTGTACACATCATTAATAAACCAAGGACATTCAGTTGTGTCTGTGCGGGTGGGAGCGGGGTTGGGGTGGGGATATCTAGGGGGAAGAGAAGGGTCTTGACTATGACAACTTTTCAGTGTCAGGACAGGAAAAGACTCCGGCTCAGAACCTCGCCTGAGCGTTTCCTGTGGGAAGAGAAATGTGACCCTCAGTGCCTGTCACAGGGACAGGCTGTGGGCCAGGTGCAGGGCCATGCTTTCCCCAGCTTTACCTGGTTATTTTTAGTTCCTGGGATAAAAGAAAGAAACTTAAACTGCCCCCCACCCCCACCCCTCAGCTGCTGCCGCCCCTGCATACTCTGCTATTTTTACTTCCGAAAGGCTGGGATCTTGGCCAGCTTAGGGAGGACACTGGAGAAGAAAGGGAGTTGAGGGGTGGGGGGTGCAGGAGTTATTTACTTCCATTAAGAAAAAAGTCAGAAGCCTGATCTTATCAAGTCAGCAAGTGGACATCTGATCTGGGGTGCAGCAGCGGTCAGCCCTGGCTGCTCTGATATGCCTGCAGTGGGTTGGAGAGGTCAGCAGATGGGGCAGGAGCTTGGGGGAGCCCCCGATCCCTCCATCACCTCCAAGCAGTTTCTTCCCAGAGCAGCCCAGCAGCTTCTTTGCTTTTTCCTGCACCCTGAGCTGGGAAGTGGGGTTGGGCATTGCAAGTGTAGGGAGACCAACCCAGGGATGAGGCTCCTGGGGGCTGGGGACTGTGTGGCCTCAGCTGAGCACATTCGGGGGTACCTGTGTTGGCTCCGTGTGCCCTTGGGCACAGTATTCTGCGTCTCTGAATCTTGGTTTCTTGAGAGGTTTTGTTTAACACATCTGACCCACAACAGTTACAACTAAGGGGATGTGTTTCTCTCTCTTCCCATGAGGTAGTTCAAGGCAGACACTGCCACTTTCCTAGGCAGATGAAAGGAAAGAGATTTCTATTAAGTGCCCACTGTGTACTGGGCATATTACTATTTTGAGATATAATTACTATCAGTTCAGTTCAGTCACTCAGTCGTGTCTGACTCTTTGCGACCCTGTGGACATCCAGGCCTCCCTGTCCATCACCAACTCCTGTAGTTTACTCAAACTCATGTCCATTGAGTCGGTGATGCCATCCAACATCTCATCCTTTGTCATCTCCTCTTCCTGCCTTCAGTCTTTCCCAGCATCAGGGTCTTTTCAAATGAGTCAGTTCCTCGAAGCAGGTAGTAATTATATATAATTACTATATTGATATATAATTCACCCAGGTAAAGTGTACAATTAAATGGTTCTAGATATATTACATTATTAATTGTGGCAAAATTCACCTTTTAAAAGCCTTAAAAAATGTTTTTTGCTATGCCATCTGGCTTGTGGGATCTCAGTTCCCCGACTAGGGATGGAACCTGGACCACAGCAGTGAAAGAGCCACGTCCTAACCACTGGACCAGGAGGGAATTCCGTACAAACAATTTGGCCGCACCACATAGCTTGCGGGATCTTAGTTCCCTAGGGATCAAACCATGCTCCCTGCAGTGGAAGCGTGGAGTCCTAACCACTGAACCGCCAGGGAAGTCCCTGCATCCCGATTTTATAATGGAGCATCTCAGCGTGGACNCAGGAGGGAATTCCGTACAAACAATTTGGCCGCACCACATAGCTTGCGGGATCTTAGTTCCCTAGGGATCAAACCATGCTCCCTGCAGTGGAAGCGTGGAGTCCTAACCACTGAACCGCCAGGGAAGTCCCTGCATCCCGATTTTATAATGGAGCATCTCAGCGTGGACCTGCTCACGTGCTCTGTTCACACGGTCCTCCCCCCTGCTCCTGGGGAACGGTGACCAAGCACAGCCCACCTCCCCGCTGTCTTGCTCAGGGCCAGTCAGGAGCAGATGTCCCCTCACAGGGCCACCAAAGAGGATTTTATGAAGGCGCTATTTACAGAGGGGAGGGTGGGATACAAGGAGCCAACTGGAGGGGGTGATACACCCTGAGACTAACAATAGCAGGGAGCATTTAATCATCTCAACCTTAAGAGGCCAGAGATGAGTTGCTCCAGGAAGCCAGAGAGAACTGGGCTTGTACTTAGAGGCCAAAGTTACACTTCGGGCCGAGCAGGGTTAAGTACCCCTCTTCCTAGCTCTCTGATCGAAACACTGCAAACCCAGCTGGAAGCCAGAGACCAGAGATCCCTGGCGATGGGGCAGGGCTGACACGGGTAGTAGGTGGGCCTAGAGGAGCCAGCTGAGGACAGCCGGCACAGAAGGCTGCTGGCGTGGAGGTGTAGCTCGCTCTGACACACAGGGTCTCCTGCCCGTTATAGGCCGGTGGTTCTCAAACGGCCTCTGGGCAGGATTTCCCCCACCAGCGATGAGGGAGGCCACACAGACTGCAGGGCGCTGGGAGGCACAGCTCCAGGGCACCATTCAGGTGGAATTCCAGGTGAACGGTCCCCAGGGGTGTGCAGTGTGGCCCTGGCCCCCACCACGGTGTCTCAGGGCCCTTGGAGAGCCGGGGCTCTGGCGTCAGATCACATTCCTTCCTGTGAGGCTTTGGCAAGTGACTCACTTTCCCCCATCTGTAAATGGGATAATAATAGAAGCTCCCTCACTAGGAGCAATTTAGAGTTGTTGCAATCCCTAAATGAAAAAGTACACATGCAGTGCTTAGAGCAGGATCAGGAGAGGTGAACTGCAGCTTATACTTATGTCTGTTAGATTTAAGGGGGTTACCATGTTGGCCAAGAAGGAGGACACGTTCTTATCCGGGCCTGGGCTCTGCTAAAGGCCTCAGTCTTCATGGTACATGTATTCCAGTAATTATCAACCTTTTTTGTATTCAAATGACACACTAATGAATACTTAATTTTGGCCTGCACATGTTAAGGGATTAAACTGTACTGAACAGTCATTAAAGCAAAGGATAAGTATTTATTATAGTATTTGGAGATCTGGTAGACTTTACCTGAGAATATTACTGATGCCTTTTTAAATTCAGAAAGTATCGATAAGGTGATACAGTCTAATAATCCCAGACAGTAACTGTAAATTACTTACTATTTTAATATGCTCCCTGAGCCTGCCTTTTATATATTTCACTAATATAAGAACACAAACAGTAAGTCTACTCTCATTTCAGGTTCAAATCCCCACCTTTATTTTCTTTCCATTTGCTGTTTGTAAAGACTTAAGTATCCTAATTTAAAAGGTAATTGCTCATCATATCAGTGAAAATTGCTTTTTGCTGCAAGTTACAGAGAACTTGACTGCTCGTGGCTTAAGCATCGATAAATGAGATTGATTGCCCCACCAAACAAGAAGTCTGAAGGTGGGCGATTGCACAGACTTCTGGGCAGTGTCAGGGGCCCAGGCTCTGCCTTTCTCTGGTGTTTGGTATCTTCACGTGGCTGCTTCGAGGTTGCAAGGTAGTTGCCACAGCTCTAGGGTTCATCTTCCAGGTCCGGGCAGAAGAAAGGCAAGAAGAGCTGCATCAACAATGGTCTCTTTTATCAGAAAAGCAAAACCATTCCCAGAAGGTCCCACCATGGGCTTCCCCTTATATCCCATGGCCCAGAACCAGGCCATATGACCAGCCTTGGTTACCAGGGAGACGGAAAACGTCGGAAACAAAATTGCCTGGACTAGCTAGGACTCATTGTGTCTAAGAAGAAAATCTGGATCCTGTTAGCATGGAAGAGGGGGAATGGAATGAAAATTGGGTAGACAACTAAGAATGTCTCCTAGACCCAGTGGTTAGAATTTGGTGATCCACCGCTAAAGGATTCATGATACAACATGCTGCTGTATCTCTCTGGATGAGAACCCAGTCCATACCATTACCTCTTGGGAAGAAGCTGCTTCTTGTTCACTAAATATGTGCGGCAGAGTCAAGGGAAAAAACACACACGTTGGCAGATAGTAAGTATAAACAGAGACCAATGTCTGTTTGGGCCGAGTGCCAAGGAATTCAGATCTCTGTCCACTGTCTCTGCCCTTGAGGGGCAGAATCTTCTCAGGGCAGAGCAGATCACATCAATAAAGAAAAGTGCTTAGAAGGCGAGCAGGTGACTGGCCTGAAAACACTGTAGGAAATAAAGGGCGCTTGGCTATGGAAGGAGGGTGTCCAAGGATGTTCAAGTCAAAGGGTTGTCTTGTGGAAGGGAGGTAATCCTGTGGGATGGAATGCAATGTAGGAAGTGATCTAGGGCAGAATTTAGGTTAATACCAGGGGAAATTTTCAGGAGGAATGGACTGCCTTGAGAGAGTAAATTTCTGGAGGCTGGAGAGACAAATGGAAGCTGGGGAAAGGATCAGACCTGAACAGTCTCTTGTTTCTTTGGTCTGAAGGGCTTCATTTTAATGGGCACATCACTTTACTAAGACACTTGATTGCCTCCCACAAGTTGGGTGCTGAACCAGGACTGTAGTGATAAATGAAAGTCCTTGTCCAGCAGCTGCCCACAATCCACCAGGGAGATGGGTGCGTGGTGTACAATGGTGAAGAGCTGTTTTGACCTTGGCGGCTGTAACACAGAAAGGACAAAGGAAGCCCAAGAATGGCATCTGCCAAGGGAGTCTGGAAAGATTTCCCAGTAGAGATAATACTTGAACTGGGCCTTCAAAGGTGCGTCCAGGATATGAACTGCCTTTGGGGATGGTTTGGGCTAGTCGTTTAGATGGGGGACCATCTGCCCAACCCCAGCCAGGATCTATGACCCTGGACAGCTCTACCCTAAATGGTCACTGATAATCCCTGACTGTGGGGCAGTGTTATGGGGAAGGGAGATCTCAGAACTGGGGCAGACGGGACCCTGTCCACTAAGAGCCTGCTGAGTTGGAGGTGGCACGGGAAGCGCCGGGACACAGAGCCGTGGGAGCGATGGCCTCGCTTGGCTACCGAAACCGCTTTCCGGTTTACCAGCCATTTCCCACGGTTTTGTCTTTTGTCACAAAAGCCACATGCGGTGAGCAGAGTTGGTATAACCACAGCTTCCATCTCTACACTGAGACCAAGGCTGTGAGAGCCAACTTGGCCGAGGCTGCCCAACCTGTAAGGGCGGAGCCGGCCTGGGACCTCTATCGCTGGATCCTGTGGGCTGGAGGGGTTTGGGTTTGTGAGCTGAGCACGACTTGGAAAAACAGACGGGAAGTAGGGAGAGCAAACAAACCTCAATGCCAGATATCAATTTGTGCATAATCAAACCCTACAGGCTCCTTTAAAAAAAAAAAAAAAACAGAATAACCTGATAATCAATACACTTATTGATTGCAGCTATTGACCATTGTGCTGTCAAGATCTAGAGGAGAAAATTTAGAGAATGTATACCTGCTGTGCCTTAGGATGTCATACCCTGGAATGGCAAAGAGCTTGGGTATTGGTTCATTTATTGGGCAAATTACTAAATGTCTGTGAGCCTCAGTTTGTCTTATAAAATGGGGATAATAACCCCAGCTGTTTACCTTGTGGACTAAATACAGCAACACATACAGAAAGTCCACCATAAGCCTGGCTGTTCACATTCTCATTGCCAATGTGATTTACCAGAGGGTTGCACACACCTTGCGGGAAGAGTGCTAATGATGGTGATGGTGATACTAACAGCTCCGTTTCCTAAGCACCCATGTGGCGCACTGGTGCCTCGGCACCCCCTGGAGCGGGATGGCGAGCGGCCCCTGAGGGGTGCCTAATCAGGAGCAGCCCAGTGTGTTATTGGAGCCCGGGAGGAAGCACCCAGCCTGGATGGGGGTTGAGGGGTGGGGGTTGGAGGCAGGTCCATTCGTGCATGTATCGAGATTTTCTTGAACACCCATGAAGTGCCAGGCCCTGTGTGAGGACAGACTGTATTAGACGGGGAGACAGGGACAGAGGTGGCATATGCCCTTCTCCTTGCCCCGCTGAGGGCCCCTTTTCCCTCTGTTGAGCAGCTCCCTGTCCTGTTGACTGCTGTCTGGGACCAGGCAGCCTGGGTGGGAGGGCGGACTTCATGAGACTGGCTTCTAGCAGAGAAAGCCAGTGAAGTGGAGAAGGGGCCCACTCTGGACTCCAGGTCAGACCCTGGCACATGGTAGGTACTCAGGAAACGGGAGTCCTCACGGTCCTCTGTGCCTGCTGCCTGGCGTTTTCACTTGTGGTCTTGCCAGCTTTCCAGGCGGAGAAGCCTGGTGGAGGGTGGGACTCTCCTCGCGGGTTATAGGCAGGGTTGAGCTTCCTTCAGGCTGGGTCACAGGACAGGGTCAGGAAGACTCTTCAGGGAACGGGGGACCATCCTTCCTGCCTTCACGTGCCTGCTCCTTCTGCCCTCCCAGAAGGGGCTGGGAGGGGTGAGCCAGAGTCCCATTGGCACACGGATCTCGGTCTTTTGCTAAATGGGATTCGGCTGCCTCTTCAGGTTCCCGAGGTGCTGATGGAAGTGGATTATTCAGCCACGTCTGCTAGGGGGCTGTGGTGCAGCCCAGCTCAAACTCTTCCTGTGCCTGCAGATCACCTGCTGGAATGCTGGCTCAGCTTCCACATTCTAAGAAGCTCCGCCCTGCTACTGCTGTTGCTGGTCATGGACCACACTTGGAGAAGGAGGCAGCAGTCGGTGCCCCGCACACACCTACTTAGGGTCCTATCGAGTGTGTGCTAACGCGCCACCTCATGACTGCGGCTCTGCCCAGGGCTTTCTCTGGCCACCAGAGCCTGCTCAGCCCGGACCTGTGACTTGCCAGTGACTGTGGGAGAAGTGGCTAAACACCCCAGTGGCCCTTGTCCGCAGCACCGTAGCTAAGGCACATGCTACACTGCCTCCCCCGGTCTGCAGTGAGGCTGAGCCGGTTGTCCACAGCAGTCGTCCACTCAGGAACACACTCATATTGACTTCCTTCCTGTGATCGTCTCCCAGATAAACTGCCTGCATTATCGCATCTGGTCCTGGAGCACCCACTACAGAGGTGGCCAGTTGCAACCCATTCTGACTCTTGACGCAGAAGGGAAGTTCATTGGAAACTCATCAGGAGGCTTAAGGACCACACTTAGCCAGACAAGGACCAGGAGTCCAGGCACGGGAGATGCCCCAACCAAGAAAGTCTGGCCCAGGGCTGCCCACACCCCGGTGGCTGAGGGCAATACTGCTAGCCTCCTTAATAAGATGACAAGAGAGGAGCTGCCGAAATAGGAAGCAGGGGTGGGACGCTGGGTAGACCCTGTTCTGGAAAAGGAAACATTTACTACAGCTGTGTTCAGCATCAAATACAAAAGTGCCAGTTGCGGGGCAAAATGGACACTGCCGGTGAAATGCCGAGCAGTGACTGGCCCCCAGAAGACATTCCCTCCTGGCAGCCTGGCTGGGTGTGCTTACAGCAGCCTCCAGGCCCTTGGCACACCCCCATGGGCCGAGAAGGTGGCAGAAGGTAGGACCGGCAGGAGAAAGTGCCAGGAAGGACAGGGCCCTCAAGACCAACTGGCTGAAGCTCTGTATTGTGATGCTGTTGGCCTCTGGCGAAAGGACAGGAAGGTGAAGCCACCGAGCTTGCTCCTCTGGGGCCTCGGGCTCTGTCTTTGACTTCCTGCGTGTTCCAGTCAAGGTCCATCTCGTGGTGAGGCACGGAGAGCTTGTGGTGTTCTCACTTGGAGCTAAGCCGATGGGCTCCAGCCATCTTTTTAGGGCAGGCCATGCAAGTTGGTGGTGACAAGTAGGTGTGTGTGCCCTTGGGTGAGGAACCCACAGGAGGGCCTGTCCGCCCTGCCTGCAGGGGGGAGTGTCAAGTGGTAACTATATGTGTGTCCAGAATGCAGGAGCTGGGAGTGGGGTGGGTTTCCTGAAGGTGGTACGGACTTGGTGACAGTAAAGGGTCCCCTAGGATCGGGCCTCACTCCACTGGAAACGGGTGTCAGTGTGGTGTGGCCACACCTGCTTTTGCACTTGCTGTTGACATCCTTCTAGGCACTGATGTTCCAGGTGTGACCAGGACTGCCTGATTCCCATCTGGTGAGATTTGTGTAGAAGACATATATGTCTGCCTTTATGTAGAAGACAGACTTTAGAACTGAACCCTAGAATTTCTGAGGGCAGGATCCAGAAATTGACACTCGTGACGAGTACTCTCCAACTAGACACTTCTTGTGTGAAAAGTTGGAAGGTCATTGTTTTATTTAGCTCTTTGGAGGTGTCACTCATGCCAGGGATTTCTTTCCTCTCTTGCCAAGCTAACTCAATCCTGCTTGGATTCACAGCAGATCTAAAATGATGCGTCGTCTTTCCCCAGCACTTGGAGGAGTGCTTTTGCTGTGCTTTGCCTTCTGGAAACAGAAAGACTCAAGAGTTGAAGTCTGCTTGGAAGGGATTTCAGGAGGATGCTGAAAGGCAGGCCAGGCCTAGGGGAAACCAGGATGGGTCATTACTGTGAAGATGATTATCTTAGCATTGTCCAACCACCTGGCCTGGGGCTGGCCATGGGGCAGGTGCAAACAGCCATTGAGATGTAGCCCTGAAAGCTTAGCCATTGCTGGTATTCTGAAGTCGAACAACTCTGAGACGTTCTTTTCCTCTCCAACAGGTGTGCGCCTCGACCGAGTGCGTGGAGGCCGCCAGAAATACAAGCGGCGGCTGGACTCAGAGAGCAGCCCATACCTGAGCTTACAGATTTCTCCTCCTGCTAAAAAGCCATGTGAGTGCAGGGCAGTCACACCCCTTTTGCCAGCCTCTGTTGCTGGAACATCTGGAGTCCCTTGGGGAAATGCTGTCTTCGCACCGCCAGGTTATGGGGGCACTGAGGACCACTAAGGAGGGGCACCAGGGTCTGGCCTTGGCATCAAGTACTTCAGGCTTCATTGCTTAATTCAGAAAATCTTTCCTATGGGATTTACAGAAGGTAAAAGTGTTAGTCACTCAGTCTAACCCACCAGGCTCTTCTGTCCATGGAATTCTCCAGGCAAGAATACTGGAATGGGTTGCCATTCTCTTCTCCAGGGCATCTTCCCAACCCAGGGATGGAACCCGGCCCTCCTGCATTGCAAGCAGATTCTTTACCATCTGAGTCACCAGGAAGTACAGAACAGGATTCTAAACACAGCATGATTCCAGTCTCCAGAGCATGTCCCCTCACCTCCCACTTGAATCAGGGTCCTCTCAAGAGAATTCACCAGGCAGCTTCCCTTGTTGGGATATTTCCCAGCAGCCCTGATCATCACTGCCAGCAACTTTGTGGAGTCAGAAAGGGAGGGGGTGTGGGAGAAGGATGGACTGGGAGTTTGGGGTTGGAAGGGATGCAAGCTATTACACATTGAATGGGGATGGATGACAAGGTCTTACTGTAAGCACAAGGAATTATAGCCAGTGTCCTGGGATAAACCATAGTGGAAAAGAATATAAAAAAGAATGTGTGTGTGTATATAAATATGTGTATATATGTGTGTGTATATATATACGTATACATAAAACTGTGTCACTTTGCCATACAGCAAAAATTAACACAGCGTTGTAAATCAACTATACATCAGTAAAATTAAAAAGAGAAAAAAGGAAGAAAGGGAGGGAAGGAGGCAGGGTGGAAGGGAGGGAATAGGGTTTAGACATGTTTGACCTTCCTAGGACTCCCTGGGACCCAAATTTTCTTCCAGAGCCATCTCAGGCTCCACCTTGGCCTCTTTCCTCCTTCCCCAGGCATTTACATTCTCTCTTTGGTCTTTGCAGTGACTAAAATCGTCTCCTACCTGCTGGTGGCTGAGCCAGACAAACTGTATGCCATGCCTCCCCCCGGCATGCCAGAGGGCGACATCAAGGCTCTGACCACTCTCTGTGACCTGGCAGACAGGGAGCTCGTGGTCATCATTGGCTGGGCCAAGCACATCCCAGGTGAGTCGCACAGGGACACGGGACTGGGGGAGGGTGTAGGCAGAGACTAGCAGCTCTTCCCCCCATGGCTCTGGTTCTGATGCATGGGAGCCCGGAACCCAGGAGCCATGTGGGATCTTGGCAAGCCTGTTCTTCTCTGGGATCCTTTCTCTCTTTGTGGGATTGGAGGTGAGCGGGCATTTGGAAGGTCTAGTGATGCTCCTGAACTGATTAGCATTCTAGTGGGGCTGTGATTGCTTCTGCATTAAGTAACAATCAAAGCAAGTTCTTTGGATCCTTAAAGGCCGAAGAACAGGGATTTCCCCTTATTGATCATATACTGGGAAATAACAGAAGAGGCACTGACTCTCTTGTTTCCTGTTGGTGAAGTGGAGCGGTTAAGAACGTGGGCTTGGGAATCAGATTGGGGTTCGGGTTCTAGGTTTGCAACTTGCCAGCTGAGTGACCCAGGGCAGATCACCTGACCTCTCTGCACTCAGGGAATACCAGCACTACCTCCTTCGTGCACTTTGACATGGGGATGAAATGCAAGCGTGTGTGGGATGCTTTTGATACATCCTTGATGTCAGCCATATGCTCGCTATTGCCTTTTGTCTGATTTTAAGGGAGGCCAGTCTCTTAATTTGGATCCTATGATTTTAAGATCATTTCTAGCATGAGAAATATGTGTAATGAACAGATCTTGGGTGATCCAGGCTTCTCTTCATTGCCTGTGGCTCCAGACCCCTCCTTAGCCTTTTTCAAACTGGATAAAGGGAGGGAGTGGACTTTTATAATTTGTTTATGTAGACACAGATACCCACATCCTCTGCAGCACACCTTTGCTGAGGGGCTTTCTAAAGTCTGTGCAGTTTGCTCCTTTACAGTTCTAACAGCTTGGCTCTTAGTGTCGGGGAGACAGCCTGTTCCCCTCTGGCAGCGACCTATAGTGGACTCGGGTCCTTCCTAGCTATGTGACATGGGACAGTTTATCTTCCTGTCTGTAGATCCCTTTTGTGTTTGCCACTGGCTCTGAAAGATGAATACAGCATTCGTGGTTCTGTAGCAAAGGTGTCCTAAACCTCAAATGCCGAGGCCCACAATTGATTGGGGCAGGTCAGAAAGTCCTTATATAAGAGGCTATGTGCACGACTTATAGGAGTGAGCCTTCCTGGGGATAACAGCTCAGAGATAGTGCTGGTATCACCGTTGGCAGGAAGCCTAGGATTCCTTCAGCAGGGACTCCTTGACTCAGGGCTGGGCTCCCCGGGGATCTGGGCTGGAGCGCCCTTACTAAGGTGCTCAGCCTCTTGGGATTACACACTCAGTAGTTTTTTAATCTGCCCTGTGCTGATTCAGCAACAATGTGAGGTCAGGCCACTGCTTAAGACACCTCAGCCTGGATTGCTCCACTAACCCAGGGCTAAATGGGGCATGGCCCCCCCGCACACCCCGCTTCCCATCACATGCCCCTCTTCCAGGCTGAGCAGATAACTGCATCACAGCAATGGCTCAGGAGTGGCTCCTGGTGGACCCGCAGGTCACTGCCTCCTTTTTTGACCACCTTGTGCCCACAGTGCCTCCCAGGGGGTGGAGAAGAACCAGGAGTCACAGCGTCCCCTGCACCCCTTTTCCTTCTCAACCCCCAGCTCCACCTCTTGTCTGTGTCCAGCCAAGAGGGCAGTGAGCAGAGCAGGAGGTTGCTGAGGATTCAGGCAGACCTGGGCCCTCCTCCCAGCTCGGTCCTAACTGGCTTAGAGAGAGATACTTGGTGCCCAGCGTGAGATGCTTCATTTTTCTGTGCTTCAGAGTCTCCACTGTGAATAACAGCCCCCCAGTCCCCCCACTCCTTTGGGTTGCTGGGAGGCTATGGCACATTTAGCCCAGCCCCCACACATAGTGGGCGCTTGATAAATGGCAAAGACCGTGACCATGGTTGTTGTCGTTGCTAATAGTATTAAAAGCCTCCTTTCACATCATCATTTCTCCTTGTCCAAAGCTGAATTCTTTTTGATTAAAAAATAAAATAAACATAGGGGCTCATTTGTCTGTCTCAAATGCTAATTTGCCTGTTTTGCATACATTTGCATGCTGAATTATTTGGGCCTGACCTTCTCGTGTTTAAGGTAAAATTAATTAATAGGGTCTTCTGCCACTGCATGTAAACTTCATATTAAGGGTGATGACATAATCAAGTGCCTGATTCAGTTAAACTAATTGACTTAATCCCATCTCAGATTAGATGGAAAACTTATCTGAAGACCTGTTCACTGGCCCTTAGAAAGAGAGAATGAGAAGGAGCAGGCTTTTATACAAGTCAAGGCCCCATTCTGGGGCTTGAGTCATCAACTGTCCATCTTGGTTCCTGGACAGACAGACAGAAGGACTGGCTTCTTAAATCGGCTCAGTTTAGTGCCCTGGAGAGGAACCCAACCCGCTGCCCTGAATTAAGCACAAGAAACCATATCTCATGCCTCAGTGTCGTCTGGTCCAGAGCCTGGCACACAAAGGGTGCTTCAGATCTGCTTTTGCATGAATTTATTGAAGCGAAATTGCACGTGCACACGTTGCACATGAACTGTATGTAGGCTCTCTTGAGGGCTTCCCAGATGGCGTTCGTGTAAAGAACCCACCTGCCAATGCAGGAGACTTGGGTTTGATTCCTGGGCCAGGAAGAGCTCCGGGATTAGGGCATGGCAACCCATTCCAGTTTTCTTGCCTGGAGACTCCTCGTGGACAGAGGAGCCTGGCGGGCTCCAGTCCAGAGGGTTGCACAAAGTCGGACACGACTAAGGCGATTTAGCATGCACGCACACGCTCTCTTGTGTGGAGTTGTGGCTGATCCAAAGAATTCAATTCATTTCTGCCCTAAGGGTCTCCTTTGGGAATAATATAGATAATTTTAAAAAGATTTTTTTTCATGGAAAATTTCAAAGGTAGGGTAGACCAAATAGTATGATGAACTTTCATTACCTTGTTTCAGCAATTATCCCCGAAGATCAATCTTGTTTCCTCTCTACCCACCCATCTCCCACCTCCTGTATCTCACTCATGAGAAGGAAGAGGCTTAGTTATCAAATGCAGCAGGAAAAAACCACAGGATGGAACACAGGCAGGAGGGATGCCATGGACTTCAGCACATGAGTTGAGCTAGGTCTTCAGGACTGATAGGCAGTGGCCATGGAGGAAAAGTCCAGAAGGGCATTAGGTGCTGTGCATGGAAGCAGACATACTCACGCGGTGCTGAGCCACCAGCTTAGCCAGAAGGAAGGGTCATCTGAGCAACTCATTGCTGGCACCCCCCTGCAT
The DNA here is from genome assembly GCA_006410675.1 of Oreotragus oreotragus. Lineage (NCBI taxonomy): Eukaryota > Metazoa > Chordata > Mammalia > Artiodactyla > Bovidae > Oreotragus > Oreotragus oreotragus. The sequence continues at coordinate 201,861 of SJYX01012826.1, read as the reverse complement.
TTCCTCCATAGTTTTCAGTTCAGCTCAGTGTCAGACCCTTTGTGACCCCATGGACTGCAGCACGCCAGGCTTCCCTGTCTTTCCGGAGCTTGCTTAAACTCATGTCCATTGAGTCAGTGATGCCATCCAACCATCTCATCCTCTATCGTCCCCTTCTCCTCCCTCCTTCAATCTTTCCCAGCATCGGGGTCTTTTCCAGTCAGTCAGTTCTTCCCATCAGGTGGCCAACGTATTGGAGTTTCAGCTTCAGCATCAGTCCTTCTAATGAGTACAACTGATTTCCTTTAGGATGGACTGGTTGGATCTCCTTGCGGTCCAAGAGACTCTCAAGAGTCTTCTCCAACACCACAGTTCAGAAGCATCAATTCTTCAGCGCTCAGCTTTCTTTATAGTCCAACTCTCACATCCATACATGACCACAGGAAAAACCATAGCTTTGACTAGACGGACTTTTGTCAGCAAAGTGTGTCTCTGCTTTTTAATATGCTGTCTAGGTTTGTCATAGCATTTTTCCAAGGAGTAAGCTTCTTTTAATTTCATGACTGCAGTCAACATCTGCATGATTTTGGAGCTATGGTTTCCATTGTTTCTCCATCTATTTGCCTCTAAGTGATGGTTCTGAACACACTCTTCTGCAAGGGTGCGTTCAGTGGAGTAGCTGGGGGTGATTGGGATTCCTTCAGAACAGCAGCTGTCCTTTTGTCTGAGTCAGTCTGAAGTTGCCCATCCCTAATACAGGCTTTCCCCTTGAGTTGAATTTTCCAAGTATTAGGTTGCCCAAAGGACAAGCCCAAGTCTTTAGAGTGTCCACCTCGGTTCCCCGGAAGGGAGAGATGAGAGCAAGCAGCAGCACAGGCAGTGAGTATCACTTGATGAATGGCCGCCCCCAGATGTTATTAACTGTTATCCTCCCAGCTCAGGCAGCCCCAAGGGTGCCCCAGTCAGACAGCCTCCCCCCAGCCGGCCCTGCTTGGCCCAGGTTGACATGTGCACCCCGCAAGAGGCCTCCTCACAGAGGGTCCCTGGGCGGCCCTGCGCCCAGGTAGCCACCGTCTGGCTCACCCTGGGGAGAGAATGCCAGCGGCCGATGAAATATGGGCTGCCGAGTGACAGCAGCTGTGTCTGGAGTGGCCTCAGATCCTATAATTATATCTCCCTTTATTACCTCTGCTAATGGCCCTCCAGGTCGACAGAAACGATAATAAATTAACAGATTATGAACTCCACTTGCCACAAATTATGTGCTCTCTTTTTTTTTTTAAATTCCAGGAGCTCATGCTGTCAAATCACTGGGGGATGGGGTCTTGGGAAGAGCCTGAATGTTATTAGATCAGTTGGTGCCGATAAAGCAACTTTCCGGGGCGGGCAGCAGAGCTCAAGGTGGGAGAGATGGGAAGAGAGGGGCAGTGGGCAGCCCCCCGGGGCCCAGTGCCACACGCAGCTTCCCCCAGCATCCCCCTCTGCTGGTCACCTGATGGAGGGGCAGACCCAGCCCAGCACAGAAATGCAGAAGGGTGCATTGCTGAAGGGCAGGGAGGAGAGCTTCAGCCCCTTTGTTTGGGTTTAATAAAAGAATACTGCTTCCAGTAAAGGGGTGGCAGAGGGGTGGAAGTGATGTATTCCAAATACCCATCTCTCTTAAGCACTGTTGTGTGAGTATAGCCACTGTGTGTGTGGGTGTGCTTGCGCATGTGTGTCCCTTCCCCACCGTGACTCATCCTGTAACACTGCTTTAACACCCTGCTGTGTTCGTTTAGTTATATGAACTAGTAGCAATTACTGTGTGCTAAGACGTGTTCTTCTAAGTGGTCTATGCATTAGCTCATTTAACCCCAACAAACCCATGGGGTATTATTATTATTCCCATTTTAGGCACAGAAAAATGTGCCCAGGGTCACAGCCAGGGGGTCAGCAGAGCTAGGATTCCAACAGACAGGCTGGCTCTGGCATCTGGGCCCTTAGTGGTTGCATCTTTCTTGGGAAATGGGTATCTTTCCACATCTGCACAAATGGTTCTCTCTAGTAGCGTCTAATGTACCATAATAATAGCTAATAATTACATTTAGTATGTTTCTATTTAAGGACGTTGGTTGCATGTAGCTTGTTGCCTGCTTTGGGTCTTTAAAAATGGATCTAGCAAACGCCCCTTCCACATGTATCTTTTGTGTGTTTATACATACTTCTCTTTCTAGGAGAAATTCCTAATAGTGAGATGGCTAGGTGGATAGGAACATGCCTTTTATGTTGCGATTAATTTAATCTTACTTCTTCAACATGCAAATCAAACTAGGCAAAAATGTGTATGGAGAACTAACTCTTAGGTCCATCCCCACCCCCTCCCCCTCCTGTCTCCTAGAGGTCATTTTTACTCCTGTTTTTTTCTTCTAGTGTTTCTTTTATCAAAGATTAGAAAATATTCAGACTGTTTCGAATGTTAGAAAATATCCAATCTATTTCCCCCCTCCCCGCATCCCTGCAACGTGAAGCCGCTTCTATCTGCCAGGCAGCACTTCGGAGCATGCAGCTGGATTTTGAACACATTTCCAGCTCCTTCTGAAGGAGCTGAAGGAGGAAGAGAGTCAGGGGGTGAGTCACTCCCCAAACCAACCTAGTTGGGGGTGTGTGCACAGGCCCCAGGGCACCCTCAGGTGCTGACCGAGCGTCCTGAAGGCATTCATCCCCCCCCACCACACCTCCACCACACCCCCTGCCCTGCAGGCCTGTCTCTGACTCACACAGGATCAGCAAAGGCAGCTCAACCTGGAATCCTGCCTGGAGGACTAAGAGGGTCTGACCCTGTTCTTTTGGCCCATTTTCTCATCACCNCACAGGCCCGAGGGCACCCTCAGGTGCTGACCGAGCGTCCTGAAGGCATTCATCCCCCCCCACCACACCTCCACCACACCCCCTGCCCTGCAGGCCTGTCTCTGACTCACACAGGATCAGCAAAGGCAGCTCAACCTGGAATCCTGCCTGGAGGACTAAGAGGGTCTGACCCTGTTCTTTTGGCCCATTTTCTCATCACCCGGGAGTCGAGGCCCAGTGGCGTCTGTCTGTTCCCTCCTCTGTGCTGGGAATGTTTGTGGAGACCCTCTGCCCCAGGCCAGGTGCTTGGCAGTGGGGGAGACCATGCTCTTGAGCCCAGAGGTGACAGCCGTTCACGCAGACACATCCCACTCGCCTTTCGGAGCTAGGCCCCAAAGGCTCCTCTCCTGTAAAGCCGCCCGGACTCGCTCTCGTTTGGGCCAGACACTCCCTTTGCGTATCCTCAGCCCTTCCTCTCGGGGTAGGTCTTCTGAGAGCTCTAAACCTCACAAGACACACACTGGGGTGTGTCTTTCCCTCTTGGCCGAGCTCATAAAGGCAGGGCCTGGCTCTGGGCCAAGCTGGCCAGTCTGTCCCCAGTGCCCAGCACAGGGCCTGGCACTTAGTAGGTGCTCAGTAAGTATTTGTGGGGTAAACAGAGGGGCAGAGCTCATGGTCTCCTAGTGATGAACCTCGCACGGGTCTTTTCTCCTCCGTTTCCAGAAGCCCAGCTCACCCTCCTTCTCTGCCTCCTTCCAGTTCAATTGTCTATTAATTTCGCCCCGTCCACCTCCTACATCTTCCGTCGCAGACTGTCTGCCTTGAGACCCGCACCCCCAGTGCAGTCCACACGTGCATACACACACACACACACACACACACATCCGTGCTGGCTGATTGGTATCTGTTAATTAATGTCGCCCCTGGCCTCTCCCTCTCAGAGGCTCGATAAGGGAAATTGGATGTCCATTTCTATCTATCTTTCATTACCTCCCGGCTCTCCCCACCACTGCAGGCATCCGCCCGTCCTCTGCTCCCACGCTGGAGTCTGGATGACAGCACACGCCCCTGACCCCTGTGTGCCACAGCCTGTCCCCCGAGAAGGCGCAGCCATTCACGCTCGCCCCGTGGCCGCAGTGTAATCGGTCCAGCTCTGTGGGCGGTCACCTGGGGTGCCACCAGCCGGGTGGTGATCCCAGGCCCTGGGGCTACAGATCAGCCTGTGAACTGCAATGACCAGACTAAGAAGGGTGTTCACTGGGAACGGGGGACCTGCTAGTGAAGGGGGCTTCATCCTCTGGCAACCCCCTGAAGTTGAACACTGGTTACACTGGCTGGAAAGTAGGGAAGGACAGTGGCTCTGAGAGACATGGGGCAGCAGATGAGGGTGGGGTAGGCTCCATGGAGACCCAGGGCAGTGGCCAGTCTGGAAGCTTGGGACCCCCATGCCAACAACTACAACGACAGTAACGGCTACAGCCATCGCCACCTTCCTGGTTCAGGTTTGCTGAGCACTGACTGTGTGTGTGGCTGGGGTGGCAGGGGAATTTGGGGGTACGGGGGGAGGTGCTACGCGTTTCCTACGTGCCCTCTCTCTTTGTTCTCCTCTCACCCCAAATCAGAACCTTGCATCTAAGCAGGCTGAGGTTCTAGGTCCGCAAGAGTCCTATACAAGCAGGGTTACCCCTGGGGAGGTCTCTTAACCTCAGTTGTCCGTGACAGACGCGGGGTGCAATGACCCTGTGGGTGCCTTTCCTTTTTAGTGTGTCTGGCGCAGTTGGTGTTGGAATCCACCCCTGAGTTTCTGGTGGAAGTTACTGCCTTGCGTTTAGTAATCAAGATATTTGAAAATCAGCTTTCTTCCTCCCTCTGTGCTCCCTTCTTTCCTTCTTTCCTTCCTTTAGTTTTTCTTTCTCTTAAATCGTTAATTGACTTCACCTAAGTTAAGTGCACATGTAACGCAGTTCCAGTGTATCATTCTCATTTCGCAGATAATGACTTTTCATCTCATCACTAATAATAGCAAGAGCTCATTAAATGTATGTTGCATAATTGTTGTCTCATTTAGGCTTCACAGCGGCTCTCTGAAGCAGGCACTACTGTTATACCCATTTCACAGATGAGGAAGCTGAGGTTAGGGGAAGTAGCACAGCTCCTCCAAGGTCAGCCTACAGGTAGTAAATGAGGAATTGGGATTCAAGCCCAGGCAATCTCCAGAGCACACTGAACAAGACGGTGTCATAATTCTGGAGCCATCCCCGCCCCTAACCTTCTTTCACTCTGGACGCAGCCTCCATGCTCATTGTTGTCTAACTGCTAAATCATACCCAGCTTTTTGCAACCCCATGGACTGCAGCACGCCAGGCTTCCCTGTCCTTCACTATCTCCCAGACTTTGTTCAAACTCATGTTTGGTGATGCCATCCAACCATCTTATCCTCTGTCTCCCCCTTCTCCTCCTGCTCTCAGTCTTTCCCAGGGTCTTTTCCAAAGGGGAAACGGCCATGATCCAAGCTCACAGGATACAGGACTGCTTAGGACACCATTAGGTGAAGACTGATTGATGGCCAGGCCAGCGGGGCTGACTTCTGGGAGGACAGGCTGCCCGTGATAAAGTGCCCCCTGACTCCGAGGGCTCTTGAGCACTTAGCAGCCCCAGCTGTGGTCACTAGGGGGTCACTGGCTGGGAGCAGGTGATTTCCTCCTTCCTGGTTGGGCCCCTTGCTTCCGTACAGCTGAGACTCCACCTTAAGGATCAGGTGTCACTCTAAAACCCCCATGCCTCCCCTGCTTTGAGCAGAGTGGGGGATCTGGAAGCTTCTCAGTGGAGGGGACCCTGTCCTGCCACCTCCTGATTCTACTATGTATTCAGGAGTACTTTGTTCAAACTCATGTTTGGTGATGCCATCCAACCATCTTATCCTCTGTCTCCCCCTTCTCCTCCTGCCCTCAGTCTTTCCCAGGGTCTTTTCCAAAGGGGAAACGGCCATGATCCAAGCTCACAGGATACAGGACTGCTTAGGACACCATTAGGTGAAGACTGATTGATGGCCAGGCCAGCGGGGCTGACTTCTGGGAGGACAGGCTGCCCGTGATAAAGTGCCCCCTGACTCCGAGGGCTCTTGAGCACTTAGCAGCCCCAGCTGTGGTCACTAGGGGGTCACTGGCTGGGAGCAGGTGATTTCCTCCTTCCTGGTTGGGCCCCTTGCTTCCGTACAGCTGAGACTCCACCTTAAGGATCAGGTGTCACTCTAAAACCCCCATGCCTCCCCTGCTTTGAGCAGAGTGGGGGATCTGGAAGCTTCTCAGTGGAGGGGACCCTGTCCTGCCACCTCCTGATTCTACTATGTATTCAGGAGTTCCTTAAATTACAAATGCCTTTGGTTAATCAAAAAGCCTCCTCGCACATTTGAAAAATATATAGAACTAACAAAGATAAGGACAATAACAACTGTCAGCATTGACTGAGCTCTCGTCATATAAGTCTTTTCCATGGATTCCGTATCTGACTCATTCACCAAGGAAGGACCGTGAGTCCAGCAAGTGGAAGGGAGGGGCAGGACCCATAGGTTCCCCTCCCCCTCTGCCCCCCACCCAGCC
>SJYX01012826.1:159240-188650 GCA_006410675.1 Oreotragus oreotragus | reverse complement strand
TTTTTTTTTTTTCATTTGGTATGTTGTTTTTTTTTCCTCCGCCACGGGCAATGCCGAGGCCTGGGCCAGAGCTGACTCCTCCCTTGAGGCTGGAGACCACTAAGGAGGAAAGGCAACTTCTCCCCACCAGATCACCAGGAGGCAGCACATATATTTTGTAACCACTACGACATCCCTCCCGCCCCCTCGGCCTCCACCCACGGCCTGGGCAGGCAGTGTTTAGTGCCGAGGACTCTGGCATACTCAGGCGGGGGGTATAACTTTGGAGGCTTTCCTCTCCCAGAAAGCAGGCACTTTCTTCCAGAGGCCCTGCCTACTCTGAGGTTCTGCCCCCCAAGAGGCCCCACACCTTCCGCAGTCCAGACGGCTTCCTCCCTCCATCCTTCACCTAGGCTCCCAGGCCAGCCCAGCTCACCATGAGGGGACTAGCCGCCAGAGCTCATGGATTTTCCTAGTCACCCCGCCCCCTTGGTGCGCCCCCCATCCGCCTTCCACTGCTGCCCCAGGGTCCCCTTCCTCTCCGCCTGCCCCCCCCCGAACCCCACTGCGACTTCCTGCCCGACCTCAGAGCTCACCCCCACTGTGGGTTCCCCAGCCAAGACTTCAGGGCCCACAGGTGGGGATGGTGCTGGCTCAAAGCAGAGCAGGGTCCAAGACACCACGCCCCAACGCCCCCTCTTCTGCGGGCTTCTCCCGCTCCCTGGGGGCAGTCGGGCAGGTGGGCCTGGGGAACTGAGGGATATGCAGGGACCTGGCCCTTCCGAGGGCACCCTGGGCACTTGATTCTAGGCTGGCAGTTCTAGGAGGACCCAGGTGGGATAGAAAGAGGCCCAGATCAAGCTTTGCTGAGCACAGAAAGGCCCAGAAGCAGAGATGAGCAGGCAAGGGAATTCTGAAGACAGGGGCTCCACAGAGGTCACCAGCGTGCCTGATCAGTGGACACCAGGATGCCCCCTCCCTTGCCTTCCAAAGGGCAGGAGGGTTTGCACCTGCCATCCTTGGACTAAGGAGGTATAGCATAGCTCCCAGGGTGCACCTAGATGCCAGCTTTCTGGCAGGACACCCCCACCCCCTACCAGTCCATCAGGCTGTTGCGTAAGGTACCAACCACCCCAGTTTGCCCAGGACCCGTTTTGGCATTGAGAGTCTATTTGCCAGGAAACCCTCCAGTCCTGGCTGGGGAACAGTGGGTCACCCATTTCGGTGAGGGGCTATGAAAGTTCATTGTAACCCACTTGGATTGGGGGGAGAGCAACTTGAACACACCCTCTGGGGCTCACTGGGTTGGCAGAGAGCAGTTTAGAGGACCTCCTATGGCTGAAAGAGTTTCAAACATTCATCCAATCAGCTGTCTTCTAAAGCAGGGATCAGAGCAATCCTGCCAGGGACACTTTCCTGGGGAGTCCAACACATTCTACCCCCTGACCTCTCGTCACTTTGAGAGGCAGACAGTTCCCACCCACCCAGCCCCAGGACCAGGAGGCCAGGTGTCCTCCTCCACAGCCTTGCAGCCTTCCGAGGGAAGCAGCTACTGCTGGTTCCACCTCTCCACACCCAGACACGGCTCCTTCTGAACTTTTTCTGCCAGGATGTGCTAAGGTCACCCCAGGCGTGAGAGCTGGCTAAATCCCACTTGCTGCTCTCAGATACTTTCATGGAGAAAATGTCAGGGGTTCCAAGAGACTTCACAGACCAGCAAAGTATGCCCCCTCCCTTCTTTTCTGTGGAGTCGTCAAGGCCAGAGTCACTTGTCCGGCAACACTGGAATGATCCAGGGTGCTGCTGGCCTCCTGTGCAGTCTCTGATCTGGGCGGATAGATGCGCAGGTGCCTCTAAGGGACCAGGGGTAAAGCCTGGGCCTGCTTAGCTGCTGGGGGCCATTCATTGACATCTGACCTGGAGAGATGGGGGTCTGCTCTGAGGAGGACTCCCTTGGCCTCTTGCTGTGTTGTGTGCTGAAGGAGGCGGGAACAGAGGGTCACATCTCACCACCCCCGTTCTGTGTAGGGTCACTGCTCGAGCGTGAAGACCTGAGCTGTGAGCTGCTGCAGGGGCTGGTTCACAACTGGTCTTCGCTGTCCATCTTTTCTAGAAAAAGCACCTCTAATCAACAGTGCAACAAGTGGTTTGTGGGGGGTGGTCATCGCATATACAGGGCAGCTTTGCCTTGCCAGAGCGCATGCATCTGCCAGTGTGCCAGCATTAGAGCCCCTTTATAGCAGAGGGGGGCATGGTCCTCTTGGCTTGGTGCCACTGAGGGGGCTGCTGCTTTTACATTAAAAAAACTCTAGTGGCAACAGGAAATGTACCAGGGACGATGAGAAATCTGTTCAGTGGGGAAGACCCTGGTGCGTACTAGATGGATCCATTGGCATTCAGAGAAGAAGTTTACAGGCCACCTTCTTAGTTGGGAGCCTAGCCAGCTTTTGGGACCTCCCTGGGAAGTGGGGAGGAGGTTGGAGGGGTGTGACTTAGTGGAGGATGTGAAGCGAGGAGAGTTTAGGACACCCCATCCCCCCTAAACAGAACAAAACTGAAATTTCCCCCCAAAATCCACTGTTCCTGGAAAATCTGTAAAGAGGACATAGCCCTTCTCAGTTGTACTCTCATGATACAGGTCATTGAAATGAACCAAGAAATAAAATGGAGAAAAAAAAAATCAGCCACGGGGAAGGTGGTATTGGCTGGGTTTTGTTTGGTGCGCGTGTCCCCACACTCTCGAGATTCTAGACTGGCTTTGGCACATGAACCTTGATAAGGGTTCACAGTTTTGGTTCAGAGGAAGCTTCAGTGATTTCCCAGGGCACAGGTTAAGAACCGAGTAGGAAAACCGGAGCAGGATGATGGGGAGAGGCCGTGGCAGGGCCTTAGAGGAGCCGGAGTCTGCGCCCGCCCCCTGGGTCAGGGGCCACCCTTCCCTCCAGACTCCCCCCAGCCCCTCGAAGACAGAAGGTGGAGAGGGTTGTGGCGAGGGGACAGAGGCCCGGGCCCACGGAAGAGCACCAAAGGAAAGCGCTACGTGCAGAGTGTTTTATTTTCTAATAAGAATAATGTGGCTGGAGTGGCTTCTCAAGATGTATATATTTTTAAAAATGACGGTCCCTCATTGCATCACCCCCCTGTACGTACTCCCACCTCTGTATGTGTTCTCCCGAATGCCCTAGGAGTCTTCCCATCCTGGTCCCATGCATCTGGAATCTAATAAATGAGGAACAGCTTATCAAGAGAGTCTCTTAACACATTATCTTGGTTGGCGGGCTGTCCCCTGGACAGCACTGCCTGCAGGTCTCAGGCCGATGCTAGGAGAGGCCATCGGGAGAACCAACTTGGCCTCAGGGTTCTCTGGGGGTTCAAATGGGCATTAAAATGTGTTGAGTGGCAATATGCAGGGATGTAAATTAAGTGGTCTGAAAATCACGTCTACTTCTTTTCAGGCTTTGAAACAGTAAGAGTGAAGTGAGGCCCTTTATTATTTTCCTTAGTGTCAGAAAAATGGAGCATCAGATATATGTGAACCAGAAACAGTCCATTGCCTTAGGACTCTGAAGCACGTCTGTGTATGTATGCATATGACACAGAGTGCAGAATGCCCACATGTTGTACCAGCGCACACTCAGGTCCTGTGAGAGGCAGAAGGAAGGGCCTGAAAGAAATCAAGAGGACTATATCAGGATGCTTTTCATTGCGAGTAAAAACACCCCATCTTATATGGACTCACTGGACCCATTGCATTGGACAGATGTGAAATCTGTAAATGGGGGCAGGCATCAGGTAGGGTTTGATCCAGAGGTTCACAAAGGAGAATGCTGGCTCTATGCCTCTGATTCTCTCAGTTCTGCCCTCTTCTCTCTGTATGCTTTGTCTTCACACTAGCCTCTTTAATAGTAACAAGAAGACTGCCAACTTTTTATTTTGCATCGTGGGTAGAGAGGAAAAAAAAAATCTTCCTACAACCATGGAAAATATCTGGGCTTTATTGTGAATTTTGTGCCTGTCCTCACTGTGACCACCTTGGGGTGGGGCCAGTCGCAGACATTAATCTGGCAGCCTCACAAAAAGAATTGGTTTGAAAGTCTAGAAGGCAACCAACCAACTATGATACCCACAGAACCCACACACCTAGACAGCTTAAGGTCTGATCATCTTTCAGTGAGCAGTCAAGTTCCCTGAAGCTCTTGGAAGAGAAAAGACACATGGCAGTCTTTGAATCAACGCCTAACAAGTCTTGAGCATGAAATGAGTTTAACTATTCGTGGAAGTGAAAGTACCTGATTTGGATTATTTTAGATAAATTCTCAATTCACCTACATCTGGTACATGTATACATGTATGTATACCCACGCCCTTCCCACACACAGCTGGTATTCATGCCACTACCTTGAGAAAAAACAGTTAAGAAAAACAGTCATCCATAGCATTATATAACATAATAAAAATAGAAATTTTATTGGATTATATTTTAGGATTTTCTGTACTTCAATTTGCCTAGATAATTGTGATCAGACTAGCTAATAGCTCATTTTTTTCATCCATTTCTTTATCTCTCTTCATTTGTCCTCCCAAATATCCCTGCTTTGTGTTAGCAAAGGATTTAGAGCATCAAAGGGGAAAAAAAAAACATAACTGAGGGTCATTCATTCATTCAACAAATATGTACTGAGGCCCTGTCCTGTGCCAGACACTTTTCTGGGCAAAGAGACTACCTTTGTAAAGAGAAAAGGCACAATCTCTATCTTCATAGTGCATACAGTCTAGTGGGAGGAAGAGAGAGACAATGAGCAGAAAAAAATAACCAGGTTCTAAGTTGGTTAGGCTGTGATAAGTTCCATGACGGGGAAAGACGGGCTGTGGAGGGGAGGGGTGGGTGGAACAAGAAAAGCCAGTGGTTATATCATTTTAAAAGGAGTTGTCAGGCAGCCTCACTGAGACTGGTTCAGTGAACAGTAAGTTGAAAGGTGAGGGTCACGTGGGCATCTGTAGAAAGAACTCTCCAAGCAGAGGGACCAGCACGTATGAAGGCCCTGAGGCAGGAGTATGCCTGGTATGCTCTGAACATCGAGAAAACGAGTGTGGTGGAAGGAACGGGAGAGGCTTGGGGGAAGGAGCACAAACCACTAGGGGGCTTGGAGCCACAGGAGGTGTGGCTTTCACTTTAAGTGGAAGATTTTGATTAAAGAAGAGCTATGATCTCATCTCAGCGGGACCCTTTGGCTGCTGTGTTGATGACAGGTCAGAGAAGGACAAGAATGAAAGCAGGAAGACCGATTGGGAGACCACAGGTGGGGTGACCATAGCTTAGACCAGGATAAGGGCAGAGCAGGGGCTAAGAAGTGCTTGGGTCTTGGATCAGTTTTGAAGCCACCAGAATTTGGTGATAATGTTGTATATGGAGTGTGTGGGGGGAAGCGGGGACATATGTGATTTCAGAGATTCTAGGCCCAACAACTAGAAACAGTGTTGGCATCCAATACGGTGGGAATACTCAGAGAAGGCAACTCTAGGGGCTGGCTGGGAGAGTTAACTCTTACTTTGATAGCCCACTGAAGATCCAGGAGAGACCAAGAATGTGCCGGGCGTGGGATCGGCTAAATAGGGAAGAAAGATTGCGCCTCCCTAGAGAGCAGATGTTAGTACTGACCATCTTCACCAGCCATGAGCTCTCTTTCATCTAGCCAACAGCCGCCTTCACTCTCTACCTAGCCTCAAAGGCAGTCGAGTAGAATTCATGTTAGAAACACAGATTTGGGGGAGCAGAAGGGGCTTAGTAGTTACCATTTTATATCCCTACTTGACAGTTGTGAGAAATGGGCCTAAATTATAATCTCAACCTTGAATCTCAAAAACTGTGGGGCGATGGACTGCTTGACTTGATTTAGACTAGAAGTTTGCAAATGGGGCCAATTTTGCCCCCAAGGGTATACCTGGCAATATCTGGAGACATCTTTTGTAGCCACATCGGGGGCGCTCCTGGTATCTTGGGGGCAAGCCAGGGATGCTGCTGGACATCACAGGTTGCAACAGGCCAGCCCCACAACAAAGGACAATCTGACCCCAAATGTCAAGAGTCCTGGGGTTGAGAAACCCTGACTTACATATATTCTGGGCATTATCAAGAAAAGAATAACCCTAGGGTTGCAGAGAACAGACTTTGGAGGTGTCAACTATCATTCCCAAGCTCTTCCTGCCCCAAGATGCCACCTCTCCCTTACCTGGTCTTGCTCTGACCCCGACAGGTCTGTCTGGGGCAAGCATCCCGCACTCTATGTGAACCATTCCTACTGAGACTCAGCCTAGAGGTACGAAGAGAGAGGGCTTCAGTTCTGCAGTCTCTGCAGTCAGGCCGATCTGGTTGCCGTTTACATGCAAACATTTTTGGGGGAAGAAAGATAGCACTTATGGTTCACGTCTGGAAGCAGTGGGGAGCCTTTGTAGTGCAGCACTTGCTCTCTGTTTGAGGATGAAGAACAAGAACGTAGGTGCCTCCACCTCCTCTTCCTCCTGGCCCCACGTGACTCTCCCCATGACTGCCCTTACATATTTGGTGCTGTTTCTGGGCTTTCTCTTATCGTTTCCTTCCCTGGCCTGGGATGGGCTGGGAACCTGGGGCATAGCCATTCAAAGTCCCATGTCTTATGGTTTGGAAGCCAAGTCTTCTCTACAAGAGGAAGGGTTAAGAGTCTTTAGAGACCTTTTTCCAACCTATTTTTTCCAGGAAGTTCTACAACCATTTCCGTGCTTCTCAGCCCCAGTCCTTAGCTCATCAGTGCAAAGATCCCATTGGCAGCCGTCACAAGCCAAAGCCAGGGCACTGTGGCTCTCACTCAGCTACTGAAGCGTCTCTCTCCACCTCCCCTGTGGAGAAGATGGACCACAAAGGCCTCCCGTCCCCTCCTCCCACAGGTGCACATGCCAAGCCCTACAGTCAAGTTTGGAGCAAGGCTGAGCCAGGGTCTGACATGAAGGAGAGAAGATTCCAGAGCAACACATGGGCCACACGGACTACACTGGGCCCCATTCTCAAGACTCCTTGAATTACATGTTCCAGATAAAGCCACAATACCACATTCAATGCCTGTTCTTGGGTCACTTCCAAAGAAACAACAGTCCAGCAACCACAAATAATTTAAAAAGTGACATTAGTCTTACCCTTGGCATACTCTTACTACCAGCAGCGAGATGTTAAATGATCAACGCACAGCAAAACTTCATCAGAAAGCTCTTTTTTCATCTCTCTCTCTCTCTCCTAGGCAGCACCTGCTCATGGAAATCTTTCTTGTGTACTCTGTCCCCACCCAGCTCCCCCAACTGAAACTTCGGAGTGCCCCTTCTCAGCTGCCCCATCCCTGATTTAGCTCTTTGTTACCTAGATCAGCTCAGCCTCTCCAGTTTCTTTCCACTTTCCTGCACAGCTAAAGAGGACCTAAAAGCTGATCCAATAAGCAAAGTCTCTTCCGGAGCAGAGGGCCTGGGCGGAGTGCAGTGGACGAAGACTGAAAGCCTCACCTCATCATATACTTCATTTTGCCTCGGATACAAATTCACTTCACCCCCAAAGAACAGATGCTACCTGGAATCCCAGATAGCTGACCCCTTAAGCTGCCCTGAGGTTCCACTGGGCACTCTGTGGTTCCACAGACCCAGGAAGTGCCCTTCCAAGAACCCACCTCCCTACTCAAAAGCCAGTGACTGTTTTAGGGGAACCACCCAGAAACAAATCTTTTCTGATCCAGGATGTACCATCTTTTCTTAGTGAGGCCTGACAAATTCTAGTGACTTTGGCCCCCTCTCTTTACTCATTCATCACCTGGCACAGGATTTTGGGGTGGGGACTCCTGGTTTAGCAGAGAAGATAGACATCGAACTAGTTCTTTATGAGGACATCTTATCCAGGAGACTTTCAGCAACATATAAGCGTGTGTAACAGGGCAACCAACCTGGTCTTTGGAGGAGTAGAGTTTGTATAAGTAACCATCCTTCAGGAGCAGGTAGAGGCTGAGACCTAAAGGAGAGGAGGAGCCAGGTAGCATTGGGGAGAGCATTTCCGGGAGAGAGACATACACAGAGAGAGGTTGATATGCTCTGGACTTGACCAAGAAACTGGAAGAAGATCATTTGATTGGTTGGTTTAGTCGCTAAGTCATGTCCAACTCTTGAGAACCCAAGGACTGTAACCTGCCAGCCTCTTCTGCCCATGGGATTCTCCAGGCAAGAATACTGGAGTGGGTTGCCATTTTCTTCTCCAGGGAATCTTCCCAACCCAGGAATTGAACCCAAGTCTCCCGCCTTTCGGGCAGGTTCTTTACCCACTGAGCTATGAGGGATTGATTGCTTAGTTGCTGGCAAAGGGGCAGAAGAGAGAAGGCTGGAAATCAGAGGGGCCAGACTGCACATGGCACAGTCAGCCCAGTTGAGGACATTGCTGTCTATCCCAGAACAAGTGGGGAAGTCTGGCAGCGTTCCAAGCAGGGAAGGGCTCTTGTCTGTCTGTCTCTCCCATCTACAGACGGTGGGTCAAGCTTTCCGTCCTCCATGGACCGGTAATGGATGTGAAGCACAGGCTTCACTGGCAGTGTGGCCACAGCTGGGCACCTCCCCTCCCACCTGCACATCGGAGCTTACCATACCCTGTAAAGATGCTAACGGGTTACATGTTCGTGGGACCACAGCTATATCCCAGACAATTACACATGTTGCGCTGTTTGTCCATGGTGGATGTTTGACGTGAATGCTGCTGCTTTCATGTTGTGGGCGACTGAAGCTCAGAAAGGCTCATCAACTCGCATAAGGCCACAGAGCTCAGAGTGGAATCTGAGTCTGTATTGAGTTAACGCCTTCCCTGGTGGCTCAGCTGGCAAAGAATCTGCCTGCAATGCGGGAGACCTGGGTTCAATCCCTGGGTTAGGAAGATGCCCTGAAGAAGGGAATGGCTACCCACTCCAGTATTCTGGCCTGGAGAATTCCATGGACTGTGTAGTCCATGGGGTTGCAAAGAGTCAGACACAACTGAGTGACTTTCACTTTTCACTGTATTGAGTTCAATTAAAATCTCTCCTCTTAACCACCACACCGTATTTCTGACTAATTATTTAAGGGTCAGACATGTAGCAGGTACTCAGTGAGTGTCCTTTCCCCGATCTCTCCCACATCAGGGAGCCACAAGCCCTCATAGAAGCCACGTGAATCACAGATGTCTGCTCCCTCCCCTGCCGGGGCCAGCTTGCTGCCCATCCACGTCAGCTCACTAATATTCAGTATTTCCAGCTGGACAGGAGGCTTCCTCTGAGCCATAGCAGCCCACGTGTACGATCGCAGTGGGGCCTCTGGAGGCCTTGCTTTGCCAGTTAAGTGACTTTGCCCAAAATCACGCCCCTTGTAGGTCACTGAGCTGGGGTGATGCTGCTGGCCTTCCAACCACAACGTGTGTGTGTGAACGTGCGTTAGTCACTCAGTCGTGTCCCACTCTTTTTGACCCCAGGGGCTATAGCCCGCCAGACTCCTCTTTCCATGGAATTCTCCAGGCAAGAATACTGAGTGGGTAGCCATTCCCTTCCCCGGGGGCTCTTCCTGACCCAGGGATCAAACCCAGGTCTTCTGCTTTGCAGGCAGATTCTTTACCATCTGGGCCACCGGGGAAGCCTTGCTACTAGGGACACAATTCTAGCAGTTTCATACCGTGTTCTTCTCCACTTGGCTTTGAAGAATTTCAGCCTAGCCTCATGGGCCAGTATTGGAGGGGTACGCCTATCATCATCGTAAAGGTCCCTGGATGGAGGGGGTAGACTCATTTATCAGAGGAAGAGCCTCGGTTATATGCTATTAGAGGTCAGAGCTTGGACAGAAGGGATCTTATGTCCCCAAATAAAACACAGAGGGTCTGAGGGTACCCTGGGAGGTGGAGGTGGACAGGGATGCGGGGGCAGATATTTTGTGTCCCTCGAATCCTGCCTGGTGTGTGGTTGGTTCTGTCTAAGGTCACTTTCCTGGTCACAGGTCTCCTGCAGTGTGGACACGGGAAGGGGCTGCCAGCGTCTGGCTCGGAGGAGGAGATGGGCGGTCCCTGCCTGGCCCTTCATCCTATGTCCCCTGCATCCTATGACACAAGAAATCCCCTGCTCCACACCAGGGTCCCTACCAGGAGGGTGGGGGTGGGGAGGGGAGTAAACAGGAGACCAGTAGAGGAGAGGGACCTGGGACAGATGTGAAAAGTACTGCGCCGCCTCCCGCCCCAACAAAAAAAGAATTTGACTCAGAGGAAATGTTCCTGGAAGGAGACAAAGCTCCCCCAGCTTCCTCTGGAAATTGCTTTGTTTAAAATGCAAAGTGCAGATGTGTTTAGATGACATTTCAACATCCATCACCCGATGCAAATACCGACCCTGGGGAAGAGGAGCCCCTGTAAGTCACTCAGATCCCCTAATCAAGTGCGCACAGTGATGGCAGGCCAAGGGGGCAGCCCAGGGGTGGGTGACGGCTCGCCGCCCAGGAGAAGGTCTCGATCAGGTGCACTGGGGGAGGGAGCCCAGCCCTGGTGCGGGAGGGGTGGGTGAATGGGTCCACGTCTGTGCCCAGCGGTAGGGATGACCTAAGGCAGCGCACACGTGCAAGTGCACACACACAGACACATACACACACCCTTGCCCCAGGCTAGCTGCTCTTGGATGGGGTTACAGGGTGTGGGATGCTGCTGCCGGCAATTGCAGAACAAGCTCCAAACAAGGAGCTGCCAGGCTCAGGGACAGGGGATTAAATCCTTCTCGGGGAGCAGAGAGGATGCCCCATGCCTGGTCACTCTGTCCCAGGAAAACTGGGGAAAGTGAATGCCTGATTGGAGGTGGGGTGGGGCTCTTCAACCCAAGCCCACCATTTGTTATCTCAACCAGTGGTCTTCTGGGTGGTGCTCCAGACTAGGCTTATATACCTTCAAGGACAAAATTTTATTGTCCTGGTAGGATTATCAGAAAAAATCCAAGATGCTCAGTTAAATTTGAATTTCAGACAAATAAGGAGTAATTTCTAGCATGGCATGCATGCATGCCAGGTTGTGTCTGACTCCTTGTGACCCTATGGATTGTAGCCCGCCAGGCTCCTCTATCCATAAAATTTCCATGGGCTGCAAACACGGAAATACAGAATGACCTCTGTAACATTGCCCTTGATAAAACGCACCTATTGTGACATGCTTTATATATATCGTTAAAGTGAGGTGAGTTGCCATTTCCTCCTCCAGATCTTCCCGACCCAGGGACTGAACCCACATCTCCTGCCTCTCCTGCATTGGCGGGCTCATTCTTTACCATTGAGCCACCTGGGGAGACATAGCATGTCCCAAATACTGCATGAGACTTTTGTTGTTCATCTGAAATGCAAATTTAACTGGGTGTCCTGTATTTTCATTTGTTAAATCTGGCAACCCTACACCTTAGACAATCCATGCCATTTCTGCACACATCTAATCACAAAGTTATGGGTTGAACCCAGCTCTGCCTTCATTTTCATTTCAGCCCCATCCTGGTTCTGCCTTCTGGACCATTTGCAACAACTCTGGTTCCTCCCCTTGATCTTTCACAGATTCCCCCTACTTCCTACTGCTGATACATGTCCTGCATACCCAGTCCCATCTTAGCTTCTGCCTGTGGTCCTCAGCCTCGGGGAAAACCACTCCGGCTTGCTGTTAGCTCTACTCCAAACACACATTCATTTCTCTACTCAACAACTATTTGTGGAGTTCCTGCTGTGTTTGATACATGGGTAGACATTAAGAATCCAGTAGTAAACAAGATAAGCATGGTCTCTGCTTCACTGGTGCTTCCATACTACTTGGGTTAGACAGGTTTTCTAAAAAAGAAGCAACAGCAGTTAATAAAGTAACTATAAGTGTGAGGGATAGAAAAGAATCAAGGAGCTGAGATGGAGAGTTATGGGATGGGGAGGAAAGCTACTTCAGGTGGGAATACTGGGGAGAGTCACTCTGAAGAGATGATATTTAAGCCAGGCTCTGACAGATGAGAAAACATTAACCACACAGAGTGAGGGGCAGTGTGTTCTAAACAGTAAAAACAGCATGTGCAAAGGCCCAGGGGTGAGACTGCATCTCAGCACGGGGCTTAATGTTAGACAACTCTGTCATTGATCAGAATTTTAATTTTACGTTTTAGTTTATATTTTTTTCCCCCATTAGATATTCCAGTTTCCAGTATTATTAAAGCCAGCCCCAAGTCAGTTTCATCCTTGAGCCAGGTGACCTCGGCGCCTGATTCACTAAGAAGATGGAGTCAGTGCAGCTTCCTTTTATCGCCAAGTTTCTCTTCATGGTCACACACCAATTTCTTCCTTTTCTTTGTTCTTTGAGGGCTTCTCTGATAGCTTAGGTGGCAAAGATCTGCCTGTGAGGCAGGAGACCCCGGTTCCATTCCTGGGTGGGAAAGATCCACTAGAGAAAGGATAGGCTAGGCTACCCACTCCAGTATCTTGGGCTTACCTGGTGGCTCAGCTAGGAAAGAATCTGCTTGCAATGAGGGAGACCTGGATTCGATCCCTGGGTTGGGAAGCTCCCCTGGAGAAGGGAAAGGCTACCCGCTCCAGTATTCTGGCCTGGAGAATTCCTTGAACTGCATAGTCCATAGGGTTGCAGAGTGGGACACAACTGAGCAACTTTCACTTTTGTTCTTGAAATAAGATGAGTTCTGACTTCCCTCCGCAGTCGGCCCTGCCCCAGCCCCTTTGGGGCCTTTGCTTCATCAGTTATTTCCTCTCTCTTGTACCTTCAACCTTGCCCATTCCACTGGCTCCTCCTCTTAAACCTTCAAATTAGCTCACATCTGATAGCTCCACTTCCAGCTGCCATTTTCATCTCTTTGTGTTCTCAGCCATTTTGCTCTGAAGATATTGACATCTTCGTCTTTCCTTCTCCTTCCCCTCTCCCCGCATGCCTTCTGTCTTCCACCATCTCCCACCCGACAGCCTCTGCTCCCTGAAAGGCTCAGTGCTGCCTCTCCCAAGCTTTCCGAACGTGTGGCCCTTCTCCCTCGCTCTGCACAGGCCTGCGCTCTGTGGCCCAGTACTTCCTAGTTATTTCCTGGTCTGATTGCAAGGTCCTTTGAAGTCAGGGACTTGTCTTACTTATGTTTTACCACCCAAAGCCCCAAGCACATTACTTTCCCCAGAGGAATTGCTCAGGACATATTTATGAGCTGAATTCAATTGGGGTGTCTCCTGCAGCACTCCTGGGAGCCGATGTGGGGAAATTTCCTCTGGGGTAAATGCAAGAGGGCTCCCCTCAGGGGCAGAATGAGGAGGTTGGGCTGGAGACGGGGATGGGGAGAGCAAGGGAAGGAAGGGGGACCAGGCAGAGGGTGCCAACTTTTACAAGAGAATGATAAATGATAACAGCGCTGGGAACAAACCCAAACACCTTTCATACTGTCAGAGCAGTGAAGCCAGCACGCTCCAAGACGCAGGCACCAGGCAGTGCCTTGCGCTCAGAAGACACGCAGGCTCTCAGCCCGCTTCCGCTCAGAGTCAACAGCCCAGTTCATCGTCCTTGGGGTGTCTTCTGAAATCAAGGGGAGATGGGTACCCTGGGATTGCTGAGAGGGAGGGAAGTCAACCCGAGCCAGCTGTCCTTCTCAGTGTCCCCTTCCTGGGCAGTAGTGGTCTCGTGTGACCCTACCGCTCCCTTCCATACCTGGACGGTGCTAGTGGTAAAGGACACACATGCCAATGCAGGAGACATAAGAGACGCAGGTTCGATCCCTGGGTGGGGAAGATCCCCTGGAGGAGGGCATGGCAACCCACTCCAGTATTCTTGCCTGGAGAATCCCATGGACAGAGGAGCCTGGTGGGCTACAGTCCATGGGGTCATAAAGAGCCAGATGCGACTAGAGGAACTTAACACACACACACACCTGGGGTCAACCAGATGGTGTTGGCTTCCACAAATGTTGCAGGGCATTTGTCCCACCCTCTTTTATAGAGCAACTAAAATATTAAAGATACTCCAAGAATAAGCAAACTGACACACACCTGCTGTATGTCAGTAAATCACCTGGGGCGATGAGAAGATCTGTGCCTTAACCATACAGTACTTCTTCCTTTGTCCATTGCAGAGCGTGAAGCAGAATAAGCCATTCTCTGAGAGTCGGAGAGGCCTGCCTAGGACTGGGGCCTGGCTCTGACCTGGCCATGCTGTTTAGCCTCTCTGGGCCTTGATTGCCTACCCCAGCTTGTGGGGCTGAGCAGATGAGCTCTAAACCACCTTCCAATTAGTTTCTTCTTTTATTCCTTGTGCGACTCAGCCATGGATGTCTGTGGTTTTCTCAACCTTTTTCTCTCTTTATGACAACAGCACCCCACTTCACCCTGCCCTTTCCACATGGTCCTGGCAAGGCTGTCAATCATACTGGCTTCCCAAGCAAGTGGCAGGGCCAGGAGCTGAGCTCGGCCAATCAGACACTGAGGCAGGGTCACCAGATGGCAGTTTCCCTAAAGGACCTGCCTTTGGTCCAGCTGCCCAGCTGCGCAGTTGCTGCCTTTCTTAAGGTCAGATCCCCCATCACCTCAGTTCTTTGAACTGTCCTGTGTTGCTCCAGTAAAATTCCTTTTTCTCCAGGGTCACTGCCTAGTGCTTACAATCAGTGACCTTGATGATAAATTGTTAGAATCCTGAATCAGAAAGTGACTGGAAATGACACAGATTGAATTGTCAAGAAAGCTGCCTCTGGCTTGGGGAAGAATTTTAATAGAGAAAGAGGTAGCAATCTTGCTTAACTTTACTGTCTGCTCCTGGGAGAAAAGGACATACGTTTAGCAATTATGAATCCCTAGGAGAATTCTGAGAAAACTCTGAGGTCCTTTGAGAGAATGTCATATATGCCAGTGACTCCAGGTGTTTCACACCAAGGGAATTCCTCTAAGCCTGAGCCCAGACATGGGTGCACCTGTGACCTGAATGTTGCTTTCCAGCCAGCAGGCAAGGCCAGGTAAGTCAGCAGTTCATATAACTTCAGGAACTGCCATTGATCCAACACTGTCCAATAGCGTTTAACAAGGAAGGAGGTATTGAGTGCCCTCCATGGGCTCATAGAGCTGGTCCGGTCATAAGAAACCCTTAGCAAGTGTGTTATTGCATGTCTGAAACCTTGAGTAGCTGGAAAGAAAAGAACTCGAACAAGAGTGGAGGTCAGAAGCTTCATCTTTGCTAAAAAGATCTGAGTATGACGATGGTGAAGGGAGGTCGCCTGCGCACCTAGGGAGCAGACCCAGGAAAGGAGCACAGCTTGGACTTTAGTCCCTCCCTTCTAGGATCATGTTTCTCAAAGCATGAATATGGAATGTCTTCTGGTGGCTTATGGATATTTAAATTTTTTTTATCTTAAAATTTTGTTTTGCTTTATTTCAATGTGTATTAGAGAAAATATCATGAACCTGCCCAAATATGATCTACATATATTTTGCTTCAGTCAGTCAGTTCATTCGCTCAGTCATATCCAACTCTCTGCGACCCCGTGGACCGCAAAATGACAGGCCTCCCTGTCTATCACCAACTCTCAGAGTTTACTCAAACTCATGTCAACCACATCGGTGATGCCATCCAACCATCTCATCCTCTGTCGTCCCCTTCTCCTCCTGCCCTCAATCTTTCCCAGCATCGGGGTCTTTTCCAATGAGTCAGTTCTTTGCATCAGGTGACCAAAGTATTGGAGTTTCAGCTTCAGCATCAGTCCTTCCAATGAATATTCAGGACTGATTTCCTTTAGGATGGACTGGTTGAATCTCCTTGTAGTCCAGGGGACTCTCAAGAGTCTTCTCCAACATCACAGTTCAAAAGCATCAGTTCTTCGGGGTTCAGCCTTCTTTATGATCCAACTCTTACATCTGCACATGACTCCTGGAAAAACCATAGCTTTGACTAGACAGACCTTTGTTGGCAAAGTAATGTCTCTGCTTTTTAATATGCTGTCTAGGTTTGTCATAGCTTTTCTCCCAAGAAGCAAGCTTCTTTTAATTTCATGGCTGCAGTCACCATCTGCAATGATTTTGGAGCCCCCCAAAATAAAGTCTGTCACTGTTTCCACTGTCTCCCTATTTATTTGCCATGAACTGGTGGGACCTGATGCCATGATCTTAGCTTTCTGAATATTTTACTTAGGAAGAGGTTAAAGTAGGTACATAAGGCTAAAAAAGTGAGGTGATTTGAATAAAGATATTAAGTATGTAACAATATAAGTGGGATATGAATTTGGTGACCTTTGTGAAGGGGCAGTTAGAATAAGGAAGCTGGGCGGCACTTCTTTACGAGAAGCTCCGAGCCGCCCCCTGCTTCCCACCCTGCCCCTGCACTGCCTCCAGGCCACACTGTTCCTCCTCTGCGTGGCTGGCTGAGGAAGCCGTCTTGGGTATCTGAGATCCTCCAGGCACGGGAGAGGCTTCGTTTACCTTGAATCCTCGGTGTTCAGTGCCTGGCCGGCAAATAGGAAGCACTGACAGATTGAATGATAGTTTTATGCCCTGCCTTGTTCTAAAAACAATCTAAGCAGCCAACACAGAGTGGACTTGCGCAGAATCAAAGCATGACACAAATTCCAGCCTCTCTTTCACAACAATCTTACACTGTCCAACTGGTCAACCACAGACCACTCATTACTTAACTTAAAGCAAGCCCTTCCGTCTGTTGTCATCCATCCCCATTGCTACTGCCCAGGTCAGGCCACCAATATATCTCACCTGAAAAATTGTTCGCTGCTATCTCCTAATTGTTGTCCCTGTCTCCGGTCTTACCCCATTTATGCCATTTTTTTTCCCCCCACCCAACAACCAATGGATTGTTTCCAAAATGCAGCTCCAGATCCTGATGGCTTTCTGCTGCTCCTTTCAATGTGTCTTAGAGAAAATATCACCAACCTGCTTAAATATGATCTACAGATATTTTGCTTAGGAAGAGGCTAAGGTAGGTACATAAGGTTAAAAAAGTGAGGTGATTTGAATAAAGATATTATGTAACAATATAAGTGGGATATGAATTATATATAACAATATAAGTGGGATAACAATATAATGGGTTAGTGCCTGGACTTTTCCAGGCAAGAGTACTGGAGTGGGTTGCCATTTCTTTTTCCAGGGGATCTTCCTGACCCAGGGATTGAACCTGGGTCTCCCATATTGCAGGCAGATGCTTTACCCTCTGAGCCACCAGGAAGCCCAAGATATTAAGTATGTAGCAATGTAAGTGGGATATGAATGGGGGATGAATTCACAGTCTACAGATTGGAAGACAAGGCTTTTCATGACCTGGCCTCTGCCTACCTCTCCAATATCATCTCTTACTAATTGCATTCCTTACCCCTCACCAGTCATATTTTATTTTTCTCTGAAAGCGTCTTGTGTCTATACCTTTGCACATACCAGTCCCTCTGCTGGAAATGCCCTTCCTTTCTTCTTCTCCCTCATTCCTCCTTAATCCTAAGGATCCACTGAAGGCAGCCCAGGACATCCCTGGTGGTCCAGTGGTTGACAGTCTGCCTGACAATGCAGGGGACATGGGTTTGATCCCTGATCCAGGAAGATTCCACATGCCACGGGGCAACAAGGCCAATGCCCTTCAACTACTGAGCCGACGCCCTAGAGCGTGTGAGCGGCAACCGCCGAAGCCTGTGNGACATCCCTGGTGGTCCAGTGGTTGACAGTCTGCCTGACAATGCAGGGGACATGGGTTTGATCCCTGATCCAGGAAGATTCCACATGCCACGGGGCAACAAGGCCAATGCCCTTCAACTACTGAGCCGACGCCCTAGAGCGTGTGAGCGGCAACCGCCGAAGCCTGTGCTCTGCAGTCCATGCTCTGCAACAAGAAGAAGCTCCATCAGTGAGAAGCCCACGCACAGCAACTAGTGAGTAGCCCCGAATCACTGCAGCTAGAGAAACAAACACCCAGCGCAGCCGAAAATAAACAAATCAAAGTGTTAAAAGAGAAGACAGCCCAGACTTCTCAGTCTAGATTATGCGTTTCCACAGCAACTGCATTTACGTATCATAGTACTTAGAATAATGAGCCCCAATTTTTTGTTTACTTGTCTACCTGCCTCATGAGTCTGAAGGTCTTTGAAGGCAGGGTCCTGGCTTATTCACCTTCGTATCTCCAGAATCCAACCCAGTGAAAATAGACCCTCAGCAAATATTTGGCACCTGAGTAGCTGATCGCCACAAGCCTGGGGAAGCTCATGACAAATGAGCTTGGAACCATGGAGACTCTTAAACTCATTAATGCTATTCACCAAATATTTCCAACTTCCCACCTGCTCATCATACAGCAGGATTNTGGGATTCTCCAGGCAAGAATACTGGAGTGGGTTGCCATTTTCTTCTCCAGGGAATCTTCCCAACCCAGGAATTGAACCCAAGTCTCCCGCCTTTCGGGCAGGTTCTTTACCCACTGAGCTATGAGGGATTGATTGCTTAGTTGCTGGCAAAGGGGCAGAAGAGAGAAGGCTGGAAATCAGAGGGGCCAGACTGCACATGGCACAGTCAGCCCAGTTGAGGACATTGCTGTCTATCCCAGAACAAGTGGGGAAGTCTGGCAGCGTTCCAAGCAGGGAAGGGCTCTTGTCTGTCTGTCTCTCCCATCTACAGACGGTGGGTCAAGCTTTCCGTCCTCCATGGACCGGTAATGGATGTGAAGCACAGGCTTCACTGGCAGTGTGGCCACAGCTGGGCACCTCCCCTCCCACCTGCACATCGGAGCTTACCATACCCTGTAAAGATGCTAACGGGTTACATGTTCGTGGGACCACAGCTATATCCCAGACAATTACACATGTTGCGCTGTTTGTCCATGGTGGATGTTTGACGTGAATGCTGCTGCTTTCATGTTGTGGGCGACTGAAGCTCAGAAAGGCTCATCAACTCGCATAAGGCCACAGAGCTCAGAGTGGAATCTGAGTCTGTATTGAGTTAACGCCTTCCCTGGTGGCTCAGCTGGCAAAGAATCTGCCTGCAATGCGGGAGACCTGGGTTCAATCCCTGGGTTAGGAAGATGCCCTGAAGAAGGGAATGGCTACCCACTCCAGTATTCTGGCCTGGAGAATTCCATGGACNCCACAGAGCTCAGAGTGGAATCTGAGTCTGTATTGAGTTAACGCCTTCCCTGGTGGCTCAGCTGGCAAAGAATCTGCCTGCAATGCGGGAGACCTGGGTTCAATCCCTGGGTTAGGAAGATGCCCTGAAGAAGGGAATGGCTACCCACTCCAGTATTCTGGCCTGGAGAATTCCATGGACTGTGTAGTCCATGGGGTTGCAAAGAGTCAGACACAACTGAGTGACTTTCACTTTTCACTGTATTGAGTTCAATTAAAATCTCTCCTCTTAACCACCACACCGTATTTCTGACTAATTATTTAAGGGTCAGACATGTAGCAGGTACTCAGTGAGTGTCCTTTCCCCGATCTCTCCCACATCAGGGAGCCACAAGCCCTCATAGAAGCCACGTGAATCACAGATGTCTGCTCCCTCCCCTGCCGGGGCCAGCTTGCTGCCCATCCACGTCAGCTCACTAATATTCAGTATTTCCAGCTGGACAGGAGGCTTCCTCTGAGCCATAGCAGCCCACGTGTACGATCGCAGTGGGGCCTCTGGAGGCCTTGCTTTGCCAGTTAAGTGACTTTGCCCAAAATCACGCCCCTTGTAGGTCACTGAGCTGGGGTGATGCTGCTGGCCTTCCAACCACAACGTGTGTGTGTGAACGTGCGTTAGTCACTCAGTCGTGTCCCACTCTTTTTGACCCCAGGGGCTATAGCCCGCCAGACTCCTCTTTCCATGGAATTCTCCAGGCAAGAATACTGAGTGGGTAGCCATTCCCTTCCCCGGGGGCTCTTCCTGACCCAGGGATCAAACCCAGGTCTTCTGCTTTGCAGGCAGATTCTTTACCATCTGGGCCACCGGGGAAGCCTTGCTACTAGGGACACAATTCTAGCAGTTTCATACCGTGTTCTTCTCCACTTGGCTTTGAAGAATTTCAGCCTAGCCTCATGGGCCAGTATTGGAGGGGTACGCCTATCATCATCGTAAAGGTCCCTGGATGGAGGGGGTAGACTCATTTATCAGAGGAAGAGCCTCGGTTATATGCTATTAGAGGTCAGAGCTTGGACAGAAGGGATCTTATGTCCCCAAATAAAACACAGAGGGTCTGAGGGTACCCTGGGAGGTGGAGGTGGACAGGGATGCGGGGGCAGATATTTTGTGTCCCTCGAATCCTGCCTGGTGTGTGGTTGGTTCTGTCTAAGGTCACTTTCCTGGTCACAGGTCTCCTGCAGTGTGGACACGGGAAGGGGCTGCCAGCGTCTGGCTCGGAGGAGGAGATGGGCGGTCCCTGCCTGGCCCTTCATCCTATGTCCCCTGCATCCTATGACACAAGAAATCCCCTGCTCCACACCAGGGTCCCTACCAGGAGGGTGGGGGTGGGGAGGGGAGTAAACAGGAGACCAGTAGAGGAGAGGGACCTGGGACAGATGTGAAAAGTACTGCGCCGCCTCCCGCCCCAACAAAAAAAGAATTTGACTCAGAGGAAATGTTCCTGGAAGGAGACAAAGCTCCCCCAGCTTCCTCTGGAAATTGCTTTGTTTAAAATGCAAAGTGCAGATGTGTTTAGATGACATTTCAACATCCATCACCCGATGCAAATACCGACCCTGGGGAAGAGGAGCCCCTGTAAGTCACTCAGATCCCCTAATCAAGTGCGCACAGTGATGGCAGGCCAAGGGGGCAGCCCAGGGGTGGGTGACGGCTCGCCGCCCAGGAGAAGGTCTCGATCAGGTGCACTGGGGGAGGGAGCCCAGCCCTGGTGCGGGAGGGGTGGGTGAATGGGTCCACGTCTGTGCCCAGCGGTAGGGATGACCTAAGGCAGCGCACACGTGCAAGTGCACACACACAGACACATACACACACCCTTGCCCCAGGCTAGCTGCTCTTGGATGGGGTTACAGGGTGTGGGATGCTGCTGCCGGCAATTGCAGAACAAGCTCCAAACAAGGAGCTGCCAGGCTCAGGGACAGGGGATTAAATCCTTCTCGGGGAGCAGAGAGGATGCCCCATGCCTGGTCACTCTGTCCCAGGAAAACTGGGGAAAGTGAATGCCTGATTGGAGGTGGGGTGGGGCTCTTCAACCCAAGCCCACCATTTGTTATCTCAACCAGTGGTCTTCTGGGTGGTGCTCCAGACTAGGCTTATATACCTTCAAGGACAAAATTTTATTGTCCTGGTAGGATTATCAGAAAAAATCCAAGATGCTCAGTTAAATTTGAATTTCAGACAAATAAGGAGTAATTTCTAGCATGGCATGCATGCATGCCAGGTTGTGTCTGACTCCTTGTGACCCTATGGATTGTAGCCCGCCAGGCTCCTCTATCCATAAAATTTCCATGGGCTGCAAACACGGAAATACAGAATGACCTCTGTAACATTGCCCTTGATAAAACGCACCTATTGTGACATGCTTTATATATATCGTTAAAGTGAGGTGAGTTGCCATTTCCTCCTCCAGATCTTCCCGACCCAGGGACTGAACCCACATCTCCTGCCTCTCCTGCATTGGCGGGCTCATTCTTTACCATTGAGCCACCTGGGGAGACATAGCATGTCCCAAATACTGCATGAGACTTTTGTTGTTCATCTGAAATGCAAATTTAACTGGGTGTCCTGTATTTTCATTTGTTAAATCTGGCAACCCTACACCTTAGACAATCCATG
This sequence comes from Oreotragus oreotragus, assembly GCA_006410675.1. NCBI lineage: Eukaryota > Metazoa > Chordata > Mammalia > Artiodactyla > Bovidae > Oreotragus > Oreotragus oreotragus. Next base: position 166,915 of record SJYX01012826.1, on the reverse strand, counting down.
CCATTTCTGCACACATCTAATCACAAAGTTATGGGTTGAACCCAGCTCTGCCTTCATTTTCATTTCAGCCCCATCCTGGTTCTGCCTTCTGGACCATTTGCAACAACTCTGGTTCCTCCCCTTGATCTTTCACAGATTCCCCCTACTTCCTACTGCTGATACATGTCCTGCATACCCAGTCCCATCTTAGCTTCTGCCTGTGGTCCTCAGCCTCGGGGAAAACCACTCCGGCTTGCTGTTAGCTCTACTCCAAACACACATTCATTTCTCTACTCAACAACTATTTGTGGAGTTCCTGCTGTGTTTGATACATGGGTAGACATTAAGAATCCAGTAGTAAACAAGATAAGCATGGTCTCTGCTTCACTGGTGCTTCCATACTACTTGGGTTAGACAGGTTTTCTAAAAAAGAAGCAACAGCAGTTAATAAAGTAACTATAAGTGTGAGGGATAGAAAAGAATCAAGGAGCTGAGATGGAGAGTTATGGGATGGGGAGGAAAGCTACTTCAGGTGGGAATACTGGGGAGAGTCACTCTGAAGAGATGATATTTAAGCCAGGCTCTGACAGATGAGAAAACATTAACCACACAGAGTGAGGGGCAGTGTGTTCTAAACAGTAAAAACAGCATGTGCAAAGGCCCAGGGGTGAGACTGCATCTCAGCACGGGGCTTAATGTTAGACAACTCTGTCATTGATCAGAATTTTAATTTTACGTTTTAGTTTATATTTTTTTCCCCCATTAGATATTCCAGTTTCCAGTATTATTAAAGCCAGCCCCAAGTCAGTTTCATCCTTGAGCCAGGTGACCTCGGCGCCTGATTCACTAAGAAGATGGAGTCAGTGCAGCTTCCTTTTATCGCCAAGTTTCTCTTCATGGTCACACACCAATTTCTTCCTTTTCTTTGTTCTTTGAGGGCTTCTCTGATAGCTTAGGTGGCAAAGATCTGCCTGTGAGGCAGGAGACCCCGGTTCCATTCCTGGGTGGGAAAGATCCACTAGAGAAAGGATAGGCTAGGCTACCCACTCCAGTATCTTGGGCTTACCTGGTGGCTCAGCTAGGAAAGAATCTGCTTGCAATGAGGGAGACCTGGATTCGATCCCTGGGTTGGGAAGCTCCCCTGGAGAAGGGAAAGGCTACCCGCTCCAGTATTCTGGCCTGGAGAATTCCTTGAACTGCATAGTCCATAGGGTTGCAGAGTGGGACACAACTGAGCAACTTTCACTTTTGTTCTTGAAATAAGATGAGTTCTGACTTGCCTCCGCAGTCGGCCCTGCCCCAGCCCCTTTGGGGCCTTTGCTTCATCAGTTATTTCCTCTCTCTTGTACCTTCAACCTTGCCCATTCCACTGGCTCCTCCTCTTAAACCTTCAAATTAGCTCACATCTGATAGCTCCACTTCCAGCTGCCATTTTCATCTCTTTGTGTTCTCAGCCATTTTGCTCTGAAGATATTGACATCTTCGTCTTTCCTTCTCCTTCCCCTCTCCTCCCATGCCTTCTGTCTTCCACCATCTCCCACCCGACAGCCTCTGCTCCCTGAAAGGCTCAGTGCTGCCTCTCCCAAGCTTTCCGAACGTGTGGCCCTTCTCCCTCGCTCTGCACAGGCCTGCGCTCTGTGGCCCAGTACTTCCTAGTTATTTCCTGGTCTGATTGCAAGGTCCTTTGAAGTCAGGGACTTGTCTTACTTATGTTTTACCACCCAAAGCCCCAAGCACATTACTTTCCCCAGAGGAATTGCTCAGGACATATTTATGAGCTGAATTCAATTGGGGTGTCTCCTGCAGCACTCCTGGGAGCCGATGTGGGGAAATTTCCTCTGGGGTAAATGCAAGAGGGCTCCCCTCAGGGGCAGAATGAGGAGGTTGGGCTGGAGACGGGGATGGGGAGAGCAAGGGAAGGAAGGGGGACCAGGCAGAGGGTGCCAACTTTTACAAGAGAATGATAAATGATAACAGCGCTGGGAACAAACCCAAACACCTTTCACGCTGTCAGAGCAGTGAAGCCAGCACGCTCCAAGACGCAGGCACCAGGCAGTGCCTTGCGCTCAGAAGACACGCAGGCTCTCAGCCCGCTTCCGCTCAGAGTCAACAGCCCAGTTCATCGTCCTTGGGGTGTCTTCTGAAATCAAGGGGAGATGGGTTTACTTCCTAGTCATTTCCTGGTCTGACTGCAAGGTCCTTTGAAGTCAGGGACTTGTCTTACTTTGTTTTACCACCCAAAGCCCCAGGCACATTACTTTCCCCACAGGAATTGCTCAGGACATATTTATGAGCTGAATTCAATTGGGGTGTCTCCTGCAGCACTCCTGGGAGCCAATGTGGGGAAATTTCCTCTGGGGTAAATGCAAGAGGGCTCCCCTCAGGGGCAGAATGAGGAGGTTGGGTTGGAGACGGGGATGGGGAGAGCAAGGGAAGGAAGGGGGACCAGGCAGAGGGTGCCAACTTTTACAAGAGGATGATAAATGATAACAGCGCTGGGAACAAACCCAAACACCTTTCATACTGTCAGAGCAGTGAAGCCAGCACGCTCCAAGACGCAGGCACCAGACAGTGCCTTGCGCTCAGAAGACACGCAGGCTCTCAGCCCCCTTCCGCTCAGAGTCAACAGCCCAGTTCATCGTCCTTGGGGTGTCTTCTGAAATCAAGGGGAGATGGGTTAGGAATTGCTCAGGACATATTTATGAGCTGAATTCAATTGGGGTGTCTCCTGCAGCACTCCTGGGAGCCAATGTGGGGAAATTTCCTCTGGGGTAAATGCAAGAGGGCTCCCCTCAGGGGCAGAATGAGGAGGTTGGGTTGGAGACGGGGATGGGGAGAGCAAGGGAAGGAAGGGGGACCAGGCAGAGGGTGCCAACTTTTACAAGAGGATGATAAATGATAACAGCGCTGGGAACAAACCCAAACACCTTTCATACTGTCAGAGCAGTGAAGCCAGCACGCTCCAAGACGCAGGCACCAGGCAGTGCCTTGCGCTCAGAAGACACGCAGGCTCTCAGCCCGCTTCCGCTCAGAGTCAACAGCCCAGTTCATCGTCCTTGGGGTGTCTTCTGAAATCAAGGGGAGATGGGTACCCTGGGATTGCTGAGAGGGAGGGAAGTCAACCCGAGCCAGCTGTCCTTCTCAGTGTCCCCTTCCTGGGCAGTAGTGGTCTCGTGTGACCCTACCGCTCCCTTCCATACCTGGACGGTGCTAGTGGTAAAGGACACACATGCCAATGCAGGAGACATAAGAGACGCAGGTTCGATCCCTGGGTGGGGAAGATCCCCTGGAGGAGGGCATGGCAACCCACTCCAGTATTCTTGCCTGGAGAATCCCATGGACAGAGGAGCCTGGTGGGCTACAGTCCATGGGGTCATAAAGAGCCAGATGTGACTAGAGGAACTTAACACACACACACCTGGGGTCAACCAGATGGTGTTGGCTTCCACAAATGTTGCAGGGCATTTGTCCCACCCTCTTTTATAGAGCAACTAAAATATTAAAGATACTCCAAGAATAAGCAAACTGACACACACCTGCTGTATGTCAGTAAATCACCTGGGGCGATGAGAAGATCTGTGCCTTAACCATACAGTACTTCTTCCTTTGTCCATTGCAGAGCGTGAAGCAGAATAAGCCATTCTCTGAGAGTCGGAGAGGCCTGCCTAGGACTGGGGCCTGGCTCTGACCTGGCCATGCTGTTTAGCCTCTCTGGGCCTTGATTGCCTACCCCAGCTTGTGGGGCTGAGCAGATGAGCTCTAAACCACCTTCCAATTAGTTTCTTCTTTTATTCCTTGTGCGACTCAGCCATGGATGTCTGTGGTTTTCTCAACCTTTTTCTCTCTTTATGACAACAGCACCCCACTTCACCCTGCCCTTTCCACATGGTCCTGGCAAGGCTGTCAATCATACTGGCTTCCCAAGCAAGTGGCAGGGCCAGGAGCTGAGCTCGGCCAATCAGACACTGAGGCAGGGTCACCAGATGGCAGTTTCCCTAAAGGACCTGCCTTTGGTCCAGCTGCCCAGCTGCGCAGTTGCTGCCTTTCTTAAGGTCAGATCCCCCATCACCTCAGTTCTTTGAACTGTCCTGTGTTGCTCCAGTAAAATCCCTTTTTCTCCAGGGTCATTGCCTAGTGCTTACAATCAGTGACCTTGATGATAAATTGTTAGAATCCTGAATCAGAAAGTGACTGGAAATGACACAGATTGAATTGTCAAGAAAGCTGCCTCTGGCTTGGGGAAGAATTTTAATAGAGAAAGAGGTAGCAATCTTGCTTAACTTTACTGTCTGCTCCTGGGAGAAAAGGACATACGTTTAGCAATTATGAATCCCTAGGAGAATTCTGAGAAAACTCTGAGGTCCTTTGAGAGAATGTCATATATGCCAGTGACTCCAGGTGTTTCACACCAAGGGAATTCCTCTAAGCCTGAGCCCAGACATGGGTGCACCTGTGACCTGAATGTTGCTTTCCAGCCAGCAGGCAAGGCCAGGTAAGTCAGCAGTTCATATAACTTCAGGAACTGCCATTGATCCAACACTGTCCAATAGCGTTTAACAAGGAAGGAGGTATTGAGTGCCCTCCATGGGCTCATAGAGCTGGTCCGGTCATAAGAAACCCTTAGCAAGTGTGTTATTGCATGTCTGAAACCTTGAGTAGCTGGAAAGAAAAGAACTCGAACAAGAGTGGAGGTCAGAAGCTTCATCTTTGCTAAAAAGATCTGAGTGTGACGATGGTGAAGGGAGGTCGCCTGCGCACCTAGGGAGCAGACCCAGGAAAGGAGCACAGCTTGGACTTTAGTCCCTCCCTTCTAGGATCATGTTTCTCAAAGCATGAATATGGAATGTCTTCTGGTGGCTTATGGATATTTAAATTTTTTTTATCTTAAAATTTTGTTTTGCTTTATTTCAATGTGTATTAGAGAAAATATCATGAACCTGCCCAAATATGATCTACATATATTTTGCTTCAGTCAGTCAGTTCATTCGCTCAGTCATATCCAACTCTCTGCGACCCCGTGGACCGCAAAATGACAGGCCTCCCTGTCTATCACCAACTCTCAGAGTTTACTCAAACTCATGTCAACCACATCGGTGATGCCATCCAACCATCTCATCCTCTGTCGTCCCCTTCTCCTCCTGCCCTCAATCTTTCCCAGCATCGGGGTCTTTTCCAATGAGTCAGTTCTTTGCATCAGGTGACCAAAGTATTGGAGTTTCAGCTTCAGCATCAGTCCTTCCAATGAATATTCAGGACTGATTTCCTTTAGGATGGACTGGTTGAATCTCCTTGTAGTCCAGGGGACTCTCAAGAGTCTTCTCCAACATCACAGTTCAAAAGCATCAGTTCTTCGGGGTTCAGCCTTCTTTATGATCCAACTCTTACATCTGCACATGACTCCTGGAAAAACCATAGCTTTGACTAGACAGACCTTTGTTGGCAAAGTAATGTCTCTGCTTTTTAATATGCTGTCTAGGTTTGTCATAGCTTTTCTCCCAAGAAGCAAGCTTCTTTTAATTTCATGGCTGCAGTCACCATCTGCAATGATTTTGGAGCCCCCCAAAATAAAGTCTGTCACTGTTTCCACTGTCTCCCTATTTATTTGCCATGAACTGGTGGGACCTGATGCCATGATCTTAGCTTTCTGAATATTTTACTTAGGAAGAGGTTAAAGTAGGTACATAAGGCTAAAAAAGTGAGGTGATTTGAATAAAGATATTAAGTATGTAACAATATAAGTGGGATATGAATTTGGTGACCTTTGTGAAGGGGCAGTTAGAATAAGGAAGTTGGGTGGCACTTCTTTACGAGAAGCTCCGAGCCGCCCCCTGCTTCCCACCCTGCCCCTGCACTGCCTCCAGGCCACACTGTTCCTCCTCTGCGTGGCTGGCTGAGGAAGCCGTCTTGGGTATCTGAGATCCTCCAGGCACGGGAGAGGCTTCGTTTACCTTGAATCCTCGGTGTTCAGTGCCTGGCCGGCAAATAGGAAGCACTGACAGATTGAATGATAGTTTTATGCCCTGCCTTGTTCTAAAAACAATCTAAGCAGCCAACACAGAGTGGACTTGCGCAGAATCAAAGCATGACACAAATTCCAGCCTCTCTTTCACAACAATCTTACACTGTCCAACTGGTCAACCACAGACCACTCATTACTTAACTTAAAGCAAGCCCTTCCGTCTGTTGTCATCCATCCCCATTGCTACTGCCCAGGTCAGGCCACCAATATATCTCACCTGAAAAATTGTTCGCTGCTATCTCCTAATTGTTGTCCCTGTCTCCGGTCTTACCCCATTTATGCCATTTTTTTCCCCCCACCCAACAACCAATGGATTGTTTCCAAAATGCAGCTCCAGATCCTGATGGCTTTCTGCTGCTCCTTTCAATGTGTCTTAGAGAAAATATCACCAACCTGCTTAAATATGATCTACAGATATTTTGCTTAGGAAGAGGCTAAGGTAGGTACATAAGGTTAAAAAAGTGAGGTGATTTGAATAAAGATATTATGTAACAATATAAGTGGGATATGAATTATATATAACAATATAAGTGGGATAACAATATAATGGGTTAGTGCCTGGACTTTTCCAGGCAAGAGTACTGGAGTGGGTTGCCATTTCTTTTTCCAGGGGATCTTCCTGACCCAGGGATTGAACCTGGGTCTCCCATATTGCAGGCAGATGCTTTACCCTCTGAGCCACCAGGAAGCCCAAGATATTAAGTATGTAGCAATGTAAGTGGGATATGAATGGGGGATGAATTCACAGTCTACAGATTGGAAGACAAGGCTTTTCATGACCTGGCCTCTGCCTACCTCTCCAATATCATCTCTTACTAATTGCATTCCTTACCCCTCACCAGTCATATTTTATTTTTCTCTGAAAGCGTCTTGTGTCTATACCTTTGCACATACCAGTCCCTCTGCTGGAAATGCCCTTCCTTTCTTCTTCTCCCTCATTCCTCCTTAATCCTAAGGATCCACTGAAGGCAGCCCAGGACATCCCTGGTGGTCCAGTGGTTGACAGTCTGCCTGACAATGCAGGGGACATGGGTTTGATCCCTGATCCAGGAAGATTCCACATGCCACGGGGCAACAAGGCCAATGCCCTTCAACTACTGAGCCGACGCCCTAGAGCCTGTGAGCGGCAACCACCGAAGCCTGTGCTCTGCAGTCCATGCTCTGCAACAAGAAGAAGCTCCATCAATGAGAAGCCCACGCACAGCAACTAGTGAGTAGCCCCGAATCACTGCAACTAGAGAAACAAACACCCAGCGCAGCCGAAAATAAACAAATCAAAGTTTTAAAAGAGAAGACAGCCCAGACTTCTCAGTCTAGATTATGCGTTTCCACAGCAACTGCATTTACTTATCATAGTACTTAGAATAACGAGCCCCAATTTTTTGTTTACTTGTCTACCTGCCTCATGAGTCTGAAGGTCTTTGAAGGCAGGGTCATGGCTTATTCACCTTCGTATCTCCAGAATCCAATCCAGTGAAAATAGGCCCTCAGCAAATATTTGGCACCTGAGTAGCTGGTGGCCACAAGCCTGGGGAAGCTCATGACAAATGAGCTTGGAACCATGGAGCCTCTTAAACTCATTAATGCTATTCACCAAATATTTCCAACTTCCCACCTGCTCATCATACAGCAGGATTGCACTCCTCTGCCCACCCTGTGCCGCAGCCCACCGCCGCC
>SJYX01012826.1:32656-159105 GCA_006410675.1 Oreotragus oreotragus | reverse complement strand
AGCCCACCGCCGCCCCCCCCCCAAGTTGTAGGGACCATGTGATTTTTCTGGTCGATGAGCTATAAGCAGGATTACCAATCGTCACTTTTAGGCTGAAGCATTTAATGCCAGAACTCTCCCTCTACTTTGAAAACCTGCCATGATCCAGATGGTGGCTCCTCCATCAATCAGAATCCTAGAGTACTGACAACACTGAGCAGGGCCTCCTGCTGACCTGTGATTAGCAGGCAGGATAAATGAGAAGAAGCCTTTGTTACAATAAGTTTCTGACCTTTTTTTTAAAAAAAAAAAAAACCTAGTATAACCCATCACAGCTAACACACCCACGTAGCCCCTAGGGCTCGAAGGACTTTAAGCTATATTCTATCCTTTTATCCTCATCCTGGGCCAGTTCACTGCCCAGGCTGACCACAGTCTAACCAGCCCCATCTTGCCGAGAAACTAGGAGGAAGGAAGAAAGGAAGAGAGGGAGGGAGGAAGCAAAGCCATCGTTACCATAACCAGGAGTCCAGCCGAACAGCCACTTTGGAGACATGGCCTCAAGAACTGCGAAGTCCATGGCGAGTTCACTGCCATGAAGACAGAGCCACCCACCGTCAGCTACAGCTGGGCACCAGCTGACCTGACTTACTTCCTGTTCTAGCCTCTGAGTCCTAGGGTCCTGGACTTGTGTGGGTCCTGCGTTTCCCTGGCAGCATGGGGTATGTGTACCATACAAAACCATACATGTTCCAGGCCTTCTTTCATATAACCAGGAGTCCAGCCGAACAGCCACTTTGGAGACATGGCCTCAAGAACTGCGAAGTCCATGGCGAGTTCACTGCCATGAAGACAGAGCCACCCACCGTCAGCTACAGCTGGGCACCAGCTGACCTGACTTACTTCCTGTTCTAGCCTCTGAGTCCTAGGGTCCTGGACTTGTGTGGGTCCTGCGTTTCCCTGGCAGCATGGGGTATGTGTACCATACAAAACCATACATGTTCCAGGCCTTCTTTCACACCCGTTACTCTTTATTAAGCCTAATTAGAATGCCAATGAATAATCATATTATTCTAATACACCATGCAATGATTAAGAATAATGGGGATTTCCACTTTTCTTCCCCTTTCCTTCCCCACTTTTTTTCCCTCTCCTCCCACAGAAGAGTAATGTTTGCTTCTTTATGATTCTTTTGCTTGACTGTATTTTTCCCACTGGAGACTGGAAGAATGTTGGCTGCATACTGTTGACAGTGGTCATCTCATTTTGGCATTTTTGTCCCTGGATTCTCACTGCCAGTTACAGATGATGGCATCAGATGTTGCCGATAGAGATGAAGACAGCACAGAGAGGAGAGCAATCTTGATGGAGTGGACACATTGGGAAGGTGTTCTTCTGGACATATGCTCACTGTTTCATGGCAACTGTGCAGGATAAAGGATATTATAACATCATGGCAGGACTGTCCAAGCTGGGCAGTATTGGACGTGCCAGATGGTCATGAGAGGCAAAAATAAAGGACAGAGAAAGGAGAATAGAGCTGAATTGCTCTCCTTAGCCCCTCTGCCCCCCAGTAGCATCACACATACACATACTCACAGGACATTACCAAGAAAGCTCTTCCACCCAAGACCTGATCCCTTGTTTGCACAGGCTTGCCCAGGTTTTCCAGGTGGAAGTGGCAAACTTGATATGTGGGAGTTAAAGCTCAGGACTTTCCTGGTGGCTCAGACGGTTAAGCATCTGTCTACAATGTAGGGGACCCACGTTCGATCCCCAGGTTGGGAAGATCCCCTGGAGAAGGAAATAGCAAACCACTCCAGTACTATTGCCTGGAAAATCCCATGGACAGCGGAGCCTGGTAGGCTACAGCCCATGAGGTCACAAAGAGTCGGACACGACTGAGTAACTTTACCTTACCTTACCTTACCTCCTCAAATAGATAGCGTCCTGTCTTCAAAATGTCCATCCTGAATCCAGCCTTGAAATGGAAGGCTCTTGGAAAGTCTGCTGTTAATCTAAGATGCACCTCCTCAGTGCGGGGGTAATGAGCATGGACTCTAGAATCAGGAGGATTTGAGCAAGTCTCTTAGCTTCTTTGAGCCTCAGTTTTCCCATACATGAGAATGGGAATTACCATGCTTACCTCATCAAACTGATGTCTCATACATAGTGCCTAGAACATGCTGCTGCTGCTGCTGCTAAGTCACTTCAGTCGTGTCCGACTCTGTGCGACCCCATAGACAAGAAGCCCACCAGGCTCCGCCATCCCTGGGATTCTCCAGGCAAGAACATTGGAGTGGGTTGCCATTTCCTTCTCCAATGCGTGAAAGTGAAAAGGGAAAGGGAAATGGAAGTCGCTTAGTCGTGTCCGACTCTTAGCAACGCCATGGACCATAGCCTACCAGGCTCCACCGTCCATGGGATTGTCCAGGCACGAGTACTGGAGTGGGGTGCCATTGCCTTCTCTGGCCTAGAACATAATAGGCACTTAATAAAATATTAACTGTAGAGAAACTGAGTCTTCCTTCATATGTGTTACTTTCAGTTCAGTTCAGTTCAGTCGCTCAGTCGTGTCTGACTCTTTGCAACCCCATGAATCACAGCACATCAGGCCTCCCTGTCCATCACCAACTCCTGGAATTCACTCAGACTCACGTCCATCGAGTCAGTGATGCCATCCAGCCATCTCATTCTCTGTCATCCCCTTCCCCTCCCTCCCCTAATCCCTCCCAGCATCAGAGTCTTTTCCAGTCAGTCAACTCTTTGCATGAGATGGCCAAAGTATTGGAGTTTCAGCTTCAGCATCAGTCCTTCCAATGAACACCCAGGACTGATCTCCTTTAGGATGGACTGGTTGGATCTCCTTGCAGTCCAAGGGACTCTTAAGATCTTAGAAAAGAGTTTAGATCTTAGGTTGACATTTTGTCTTCTAGTTTTCGATATTGCCAATTATAAGTGACCCATTGCCTAACTGTTATTCCTTTGTAAGTAATCTGTCTTTTCTCTCTGGCTACTTTTAAAATCCCTTTTCCTTTAATGTTATGCTATTTTACTGTGAGGTACTTGGGATGAATGTCTTTTAGTTTATTGTCCTCAGAGTTTCTTGGACGTCCAGGATGTGAGGATTGATGTCTCTCAACAACTCTGAGAAATCCTCAGGTCTTATCTCTTTCAAGCACTGGCTCTTCTCCATTCTCCTTCTCTCCTTCTAGGACCACAGACGGGGTATCCTAGATCGCACACCACCATCCATGCATTTAACATCTTTCATATTTTACAAATCTTTGCCTCTTTGAACTAAATTCTGGAAAATGTTTGAATCTCTATCTTTTGCATTTATTCATATTTCTTCTTTCCAGTTGTGTCTAATCTTCTGTTTGACCTTTCCCTTGAGACTCAAAATTTAATTATTATATGTACAAATCACAATCTACTGGTATCACCATTTTATCAGTTCAAATGCATTGTAGAAACTTTACTCCCCTTTATATTCCTTTACCCTCCTTTATCGTATATACTTGGTTTAAATATTTGCTTGTGGCTCAGCAGGTAAAGAGTCCGCCTGCAATGTGGGAGTCTTGGGTTCGATCCCTGGGTCGGGAAGATCCCCTGGAGAAGGGAAAGGCTACCCACTCCAGGATTCTGCCCTGGAGAATTCCATGGATTCTATAGTCCACAGGGTCACAAAGAGTAGGACTGAGCGACTTTCACTTTCACACACATTTAGAGTCATATCAGACTGTGTTTTTTTTTTTGCTTCAACTGTCAAATGTAATTTAGGAAAATCTGCTGTACCAATATTTACCCGAATGTCTGCTGATTGTATTCTCTCTTTCTTCCTTATGTTTCAGAGTTCCTTCTTTTACTCTTTCCGTTTAAAGAAATTCCCTTAGCCATTCCTGAGGCAGCTTTAATAGCAAAAACATCTCAATTTTCCTTCAGCTTGGAATGTCTTGACTTCCTCCTTTTTTCCTGGAGGATTTCTTTTTTTTTTTTTTTTCTGGATGTGAGGTTCTTGACTGACGGTGCTTTTCTGTGAGCACTTGAACGCTATTGTGCCACCTCCTTCTGGACCCATGCTTCCAATGAGAAACCTGCTGCTCTTCAAATTATTTTTTCCCTGTAAGTTACGCATCATTTCTCTTGCTGCTTTCCAGATTTTTTCCTTTGTTTTTCGTTTTCAGACATTTGACTATTTTGTGTGTTGGTGTGACTTTCTTTAGGTTCACCCTGTTTGTGACCTGCATAACTTCGGAACCTCCAGGTTTATGCCTCTTGTCAAATTCAGTGAGTTTTCATCATGATTTCTTTTCAACCACACCCATCTTCTCTCCTTCCAGGACTCTGATGACACAAACGTTAGCTCTTTTGTTAGAGTCTGAAGATGCTTAAGACCATTCATTTTTAAAGTCTGGTGTTGTTCTGTTTTCAGATTTCTTTATTTTGGCCACACGGGCCTTTGTGGCTGCACATGGGCTTCCTTTCGTGGTGCCCACAGCCGCCCTTTGTCGCGGTGTGTGAGCTTCTCATTGCGATGCCTTCTCTTGTTTCGGAGCACAGGCTCCAGGTGCCTGGACATCAGTAGTCGTGGTTCCCAGGGTCAGTTGCTTAATTGCATGTGGAATCGTCCCAGACCAGGGATCCATGTCCCCTTCATCGCTGGCAGGTGGATTTTCAACCACTGGACCACCAGGGAAGTCCTGTTGTTTTATTTTCAAGTTTACTGATTCTTTCATCTGCCTGCTCTACTCTGTTACTGAACCCATCCATTGAGTTTCGAATTTGTTGTTGTTATTGTACTTTTCAGTTCTAAAATCTCCACCTTGTTTTCATTTATATTTCCTATTATTCTTCTGAGACTTTTTTCTTTCATTTACTGTTAGCTGCTTTAAAAATCTTTGTCAACTAATTCTAACGTCTCTAGCATCTTCTTGATGTTGCCATCCATTGCCTGTCGTTTTCTTTTCCGTCTGAGATCTTCCTGAATCTTGGTATGATACCTTTTCACTAAGACCTGGTATTATATGATGAAACTCTGGCTCTTCCTTAAACCGTCTCTTTTAGCTGCATTTTTTTCTGGCATCACTCCAGCAGGGGAGGAGGCAGGTACAGCCTTGAAATGTCAGATGGGGACAGAAGACAGGGTCCCTTATTACTCCCGGGTGAGGGTGGCTCCTCCTGGCTGGGAGGAGTAAGAGAGCCTCATGATTGCTCTCCACGTGGCCTCCACTGACACCCCAGAGTGAGGGAGGGGCCTCACTACTGACGGGGATAAAATTCCCAGCTCCCTACATGGCCTCCCTGACACTATCCTGAAGCAGGGTTAGGGAGCCTCATCACAGCCTGGCAAGGACGGACGTCTAGGTTCGCACTTGCCTTTGCTGCTGGGAGAGGGGGTGTGACCTCAGTTTTCTTATGGTATTTAGCTAGAGCATTAGTTATCACCTAAAAGTTTTCTGTCTTGCCTTTCCTGATCCTTTGGATGGGAAGAGCTGGCTTTGGTATGAGCTTTTAAAATTCTGTGCTTATGGGTATCCGCAAGGTGCCGGCTTCTTCAGCTTCCATTCTGGGGGGTGATGAGAGAAAACAAACATACAGAGAATGCACCATTGTGTTGCGCTTTGGATCTCAACGTCCTTACCTGGTCTACCATCTTCTCTTCACCTTTCAGAGCGTTTTAATGATTGTTTTACATGGAATGTCCAAGGTTTCTAGTTTTACGCAGTGGAAGTAATAGGGGGAAGTACGCCTATTCCAGCTCCCTAGAAGCAGAAGTCCTATTGTATGACTTTAAAATTAGAAAAAACAGTGAGCTTATATGGGTGTGTGTGTGTGTGTGTGAGCATTAAGATGCAGGCACATCAAGGCTCACCACCGGTCTTGTGGTTAGGGGCCAAGCACTGCGCTGGTACTCCTACTGGGGCAGAACAAAGTAAGGGACAACTCCAGCCTCACAGAGCTCACCCTGGAGAGGTGAAGCCAGCACGTAGGTAAATAAGTACAAGACCTATCACACTTGCTGTGATGGAAGTACACCCCAGGAAAGAGCCTGGTCAAATCCTCCTGGTGCCTGGCCTCACGGAGGAGAAGATGCTTGAGCTGAGTCCACTGGAGCTCCAGACCCATCTCTAGGAAAGACCCATTCTTGGCGGATCAAGGTGGGGACATCAAATTTGTGGGAGTGAGGATCAGGTGAGCGCTGAAGAAATTAAGGAAATATAAAGAATATAAAGAAAGCTGAGCATTGAAGAATTGATGCTTTTGAACTGTGGTATTGGAGAAGACTCTTGAGAGTCCCTTGGACTGCAAGTAAATCCAAGCAGTCCATTCTAAAGGAGATCAGTCCTTAATATTCCTTGGAAAGACTGAGGATGAAGCTGAAGCTCCAATATTTTGGCCACCTGATGCAAAGGACTGACTCATTGGAAAAGACCCTGATGCTGGGAAGGACTGACGGTGGGAGGAGAAGGGGACGACAGAGGGTGAGACGGTTGCATGGCATCACCAACTCAATGGACATGAGTTTGAGTAAACTCCGGGAGTTAGCGATGGACAGAGAGGCCTGGTGTGCTGCATTCCATGGGGTCACAAAGAGTCGGACACAACTGAGCGACTCAACTGAACTGAACTGAACTGAGGGGCAGGTGAGAGCAGCTGTAGCAAAACANAGCATTGAAGAATTGATGCTTTTGAACTGTGGTATTGGAGAAGACTCTTGAGAGTCCCTTGGACTGCAAGTAAATCCAAGCAGTCCATTCTAAAGGAGATCAGTCCTTAATATTCCTTGGAAAGACTGAGGATGAAGCTGAAGCTCCAATATTTTGGCCACCTGATGCAAAGGACTGACTCATTGGAAAAGACCCTGATGCTGGGAAGGACTGACGGTGGGAGGAGAAGGGGACGACAGAGGGTGAGACGGTTGCATGGCATCACCAACTCAATGGACATGAGTTTGAGTAAACTCCGGGAGTTAGCGATGGACAGAGAGGCCTGGTGTGCTGCATTCCATGGGGTCACAAAGAGTCGGACACAACTGAGCGACTCAACTGAACTGAACTGAACTGAGGGGCAGGTGAGAGCAGCTGTAGCAAAACAGCTTAGAGCAGCACTTCTTAAATTTTAATGTGCGTGTGAATCACCAAGGTATCTTGTTAAAATGCAGATTCTGGTCCAGTAGATCTGGGACAGGACCTAAGATTCTGCATTTCTAACAAGCTCCCAAGTGATGCCTGTGGTGCTACCAGTCCACGAAACACGCTTTTAGGAACAAGAGTACCGTATAGACTCTGGAGTCACAGAGTTCAAATAGAGGCTCAGGTGCCGGCGAAAGAGGCACTCACACCCCGCTCAGCTCAGCTCAGTCCAGTCACTCAGTCGTGTCCGACTCTTCGTGACCCCCATGGACTGCAGCACGCCAGGCTTCCCTGTCCATCACAAACTCCCGGAGCTTGCTCAGACTTATGTCCATCGAGTCGGTGATACCATCCAACCATCTCACCCTCTGTCGTCCCCTTCTCCTCCTGCCTTCACTCTTTCCCAGCACCAGGGTCTTCAATGAGTCAGCTCTGCGTTCATAAAATGAAGACAGCAGTAGTTCCTACCCTACCGGGTTACAGTGAAGACTGAAGGGGCAATGTGTGAACAGCGTCTGCTGTGTAGTCCGCACGCAGTGAAGTGGCAAGCGCCAGGCTCATTTCCCTGCGGTTCTCCAGCTGCCCCCACTGGCCCTGATCGCTGGTTGCACAAGGCTGCTGGGGCTGTATGGGCCTGGTGATGGCACGTGTAGGGTTAATGCTCGGGCTCTTGCCCAGAGACAAATGTTTTGTGTTGAGGAGTTGCTGCTGGGAAGGAAAAGGAGGGGGGGGAAAGAAGGCCCCTTTTTTATTATTCTGAGGTGCATTTTAATTTGCACAAGCGACGTTGTGTCTGTGATGGATGGCACAGAGGGAAAAATTACAGCCCAGGAAGCCCAGCAAAGGGGGAAAAAAATAAAAGAGATCTAGCAAGGATTAAAAACAGCGCATTGTGACACTGCATCCTGATCAGGAGCTGGGGGCTGGGGAGGCCCGGGAGGGGTGCCTGGGGTGGAAGGTGCCAGGCAGAGCCAGCCTTTGACAAACTGAGAATTTACGGGAAGTTTGGCTGTCTTGCCTCTGGCTTTCTCTTTTTGCATTTGATTCTCCGCTCCCTGGCATCCCCACTGTCTCTGGGTCATCCAGCTGGGAACTTTTAGGGCAAGCTCTTTGATCTTTTCTTCCATTAGCAAAACACAGGGACTTCCCTGGTGGCCCAGTGATTAAGAATCCGCCTGCCAGTGCGGGGGGCACACAGGTTCGATCCCTGGTCCAGGAAGATCCCACATGCCGCAGGACGACTAAGCCAACGCACCACAACCACTGAGGCCACAGATGGCGAGGCCTGGTGAAGCTGGAGTGTCCAGAGCGTGTGCTGTGCAACAGGAGGCGCCACCACGGTGAGAAGCCCATGCAGCGCAACGGAGAGTGACCGCTGGTCTCTGCAGCCAGAGACAGCCCGCGAGCGGCAGTGAAGACCAGTGATGCCAAAAATCAACTGGTTTTTAAAAAAGAAAGTCCCAAACCGCTGCTCCTAACAGCCTCAAAAGCAAGCAGAAAAACCCTGCAGGAACTTTGGCACGCTTCCTCTTCTGGGGTCGTTGGACATCATAGCAAGACACAAGGGCAGAGCAGCCAAGAATTAGGGATCTAAACAGGAAAGCTCACGTCCTCCTTGCTCAGAGCAGATCACTGATGGCCACATGGAAAGGAGTTACAGGCATTGTTCTCCTTGGCAACTGTTAGCAGCAGTTCAGAGCATGGTTCTGGAATGGGGTTCAGAGGCCTGGGTTGGCAACTTGGCTTGTCTACTGAATAGCTGTGTGACCTTGGGCAAGTTACTTAACCCCTCTGTGTTTCTGTTTCTTTAACACTAGACTAGGGATAAAATAGTACCTGTTTTGCTATCTTGCAAGAACTAATGTGAAGATCAAATAAAATAGTGAGATCCTGCCTTGGAAAAAAAAAATATTGGCAAGCAAGATTCACAGGGGTGAATAGAGTTAGGAAGGGCAGTGATTCTGGCAGTAAAACTGGCTGACACTTATGTAGACAGGAAGCCTCCACATTCATCTTCAAGACTCTCAGGGAGAAGACCTCAAAATATGCCTGACCCAATAGTCCATCTACTTCTATCCTCAGCTCAGGGCAGTTTCCTCTTAACAAGTCCTTGGAGGTGGAGGGGGGCAGGTAGCTGGCCATTGTCTTCTAATGTCCCCAGCTGAACTAAGGGAGGCTGCCTGCCCTCTTTCCCTTTAGGAGTAAAATTCAAGCAAATCTAAAGCTTCTCTGTGCAAGACACCCACTCCACAGCCTGCCACCTCTTAGCCACAGCTGTGCAGGAAAACAGCAGTGATGTTTCTTGCAGGCAGTTCACTAAATGTTGATAGCGCAGGAATAAGAACACCTTAGAAGTTGTCAGCGGAGAAGGCAATGGCACCCCACTCCAGTACTCTTGCCTGGAAAATCCCATGGACGGAGAAGCCTGGTGGGCTGCAGTCCATGGGGTCGCTGAGAGTTGGACACGACTCAGTGACTTCACTTTCACTTTTCACTTTCATGCATTGGAGAAGGAAATGGCAACCCACTCCAGTGTTCTTGCCTGGGGAATCCCAGGGACGGTGGAGCCTGGTGGGCTGCCGTCTATGGGGTTGCACAGAGTCAGACACGACTGAAGCGACTTAGCAGCAGCAGCAGAAGTTGTCAGGGACCTTCATGGGACACTTCTACAAATAGCAGCTCTCTTTCAGAGCTAGACACCTCTCACATCTTCACTCACTTATCAGTAATCCATAGAATCAATAATTGTTGACTACTTCTATGTGTCAGTTTTAAGTATCATATATATATACACATATATATACTCAATTAATCCTCAAAACCATCTAAGAGGTATCTAACGTTATTATCCACTTTTTATAGATAAGGAAACAAAAGGACTAGAGAAATTAAGAATCTTGTCCAAAGTCGCAAAACTTAGATACACTAGAGCTGGGGTCCATCCTCAGATAGTTGGACTTCAGAGACAAGGGTTCTGCCCTCTGCTGTAACAAAGAACATACACAACGCTTGTGTGTCATGTGCCCACAGGGCACCTGCAAACCCTCCTGGGCATATGTGAGTACTGTAAGTTAGTTTCCTCTGAGCCGTGTCTGTACTGTGAATACCAGCGTTGGAGAGCTGATCTATTGGGGGCTTCCCTGGTGGCTCAGATGGTAGAGAGTCTGCCTGCAATGCGAGAGACCCAGGTTGCATCCCTGGGTGGGGAAGATCCCCTGGAGAAGGAAATGGCAATCCACTCCAGTATTCTTGCCTGGAGAATTCCATGGACAGAGGAGCCTGGCGGGCTACAGGCCATGGGGTCACAGAGAGTCGGCCATGACTGAGTGACTAACACTGTCACTTTCACGGTTTAGGTGGGGCACAATTTGCTGGCATGAGTGCCCAGCAATTACCAAGAAAGGTTCTGCTTCCCTGGACATTGGGAGCATTGCCCTGTGCATATATAAGAGGCCACAAACAGGGCAAAAATGCTCAGTCAAGTGACAGAAAAATCAACATTTGGATGCTTTTAGAGACTCTGAGACCTTTATTTTCCTGTCTTCTTAGTAACGGTTTGCCATTATTATTATATAGTGTTCTCTTGAGTCATCTTCTGCACTTGGCTCCTGGGAGACCCGTGTTTTTCTCCTACTCTGATTTTTTCCCATTCGGCCCCCTGTAGGGTCTGAGTTTGGGGGGAGATTTAGGACCACAGGGAGAGTCTTAAAGGAAAGTGCTCTGAGATGGAGGCATGAAGCCCGAGGAGCAAGCACTCCCTGCCTGTGCCTTTGTCACCTGTGGGACAGCAGTGGGGAGTCATTTGCAGTTAGATGAACCAGGTTAGAATCTTGGTCTGCTGTGTGACCTCTTTGAGCCTCAGTTTTTTGTTTCATAAAGTGAGATAACCCTTATTCTTTCCGATTCAAAGATTGTTAAAAGGGCTCAACAAGTTAGTAGTAACTGTTACTAGCTGTGATCCAATCATCAAATCTAATTAGCCATAGAGGATGACTTCCTGTGGGATTTGGATCCAAGATAAGGTCCCGCTTCCCAAGGCTCTCTCCACCGTGAACAACTGAGGAGCCTGAAATTCTACCATTAGCAATGGCATCCCACTCCAGTGCTCTTGCCTGGAAAATCCCATAGATGGAGGAGCCTGGTGGGCTGCAGTCCATGCGGTCGCTAGAGTTGGACACGACTGAGCGACTTCACTTTCACTTTTCACTTTCGTGCATTGGAGAAGGAAATGGCAACCCAGTCCAGTGTTCTTGCCTGGAGAATCCCAGGGACCGGGGAGCCTGGTGGGCTGCCGTCTATGGGGTCGCACAGAGTCGGACACAACTGAAGCGACTTAGCAGCAGATGTACTTGTTTGGATCTACCATCATCCGATAGTAGCGTGAATCCTTTGGGAGTGGTGATATCTTCTGTTTTATCAGGTTATCCCTTAGAGAAAGGCTTGCTAATATTTCTGGAAGTAGGACCAGACCTTGTTTGAGAGTCTGATGAAATCTATAGATGCTCTGTCCAGAAACATGTACAACTTTGGGGAGGTGGAATCATAAACCAGCTTCCTTGCCTTGTCCAGGGTGCAGTCTGTCAGGAGCTTGGCTGCAACGGACATCTGCTCCTTATGCTTGCCCTGTGAGCCCATCCTCTGCTTTTGGTAACAGCTATTTACCTCCCCTTGGGGACCAATTACAGCAGAGAGGACCAGTTTCCTCAAACACACCAGTGACTTCTCACTGTGAGCACTGGCTGGAGGGCTCTCTCTACCCACAGAAACATTCAGGCCACGTGCCTGGAGCCAGTATAAGACGTGCTGGGGAGTTAACATCCCCGGGAGCAATCCTTAGCTGAACATCAGTTGTGCGCTGGTGGGTAAATGCCCCACTTCCTCAGCTGGCAGGTGGGACAACTTCAAAGCTGCTTCCACACAGTCTTCCGGGGCCCTTGGTGGAGCTAAGCCCCAGTGGCCCTTACTGTAACCTGCTCATCAACACCCTTCTATGGTTTCTTCACTTAGCCGTCTGCCTTTTCCATGCCCCTAATGATGGGGGCTTCCCTGGTGTCTTAGGCGGTAAAGAATCTGCCTTTAATGCGGGAGACCTGCGTTCAATCCCTGGGTCGGAAAGATACCCTGGAGAGCGAAATGGCAACCCACTCCAGTGTTCTTGCCTGGATAATTCTGTGGACAGAGGAGCCTGGCGGGCTACAGTACATGGGGTTGCAAAGAGTTGGGTACGATTGAGCAATTAACACTTTCACTTTCAATGATGCTTTCTGGGGCCACCTTCCAGATAAAACACCTTCCCCTAAACCCTTATCTCAGGGTCTGTCTTTGGGGGAACCTAACCAAAGACCCCACTTTCCCACCATCCTTGGTTCATGAGCTTGAGGCCGAGCTAACCCTACCCTTTCCTGGAGGTGGGCGCCTGACCCAAGCAGTGCCACTGAGGGTCATCCCCGGGACTTTTGCTGAAACCATAGTGAAGGAGGCACTGTCTTTTCCACCGGGATCACTGTCTGCAAAGACCAGGAAGGCCTGGAGTTGCCAGGGTCAGCCTTGCCACCAAGTAGAGAAAGAGCAAGGCCAAGAAGGCCGAGAGAAGGGAGGAGGGATGAAAGCACCCAGGTCTCAGCTCCACGTGGGACCACACCTGCCCGTGGACCTTTCTGTGACATGAGCCAGTGATGCCCTTAGCTGGCTCACAGCGTTGTACCTCCTTACCCCAGCGGAGGTGATGTTCTTCAGAGGCCACGCGGGAGTTTCTTGTACTGTCTCTCTGGGTCTGCCGCTTCCAAGGTGGCTCAGTGCAGGAAACCTGCGCCAGCCCAGCAGTCCCCTGGAGAGAGAAGCACTCTCTCCTTGTTACCCCTCAGCAATGCAACTCTGATCGGGACACGGGAGGGCTCACCTCCCTGGATTGTGATCCTGTGGCCCTGGTTCCCAGACCTGTCTCCTCCCCAGTGGGTCCGCATCCTAGACAACAGGCTCATGGGAGTTCAGGGCCCCTGTCCTTTGCAGGCCTTGTGGTGGGAGCTTTCAGAGGCAGAGCAGACATGCTTCAGCCCCGGACAAGGGGTCTGGCTAGGTCAGAGCTAACCTGTGTCGTGCCTGCATGGCTGCCTCCACCTCAGCCCTAACCTTCTGTTCCACTAGGTATCAGAATAAAACACTCAGCACTGTGCCTGGCACATAAGGAGGCTTTATTTAATTAGTTAAAAAAATTTTTTTTGCCATGCAGTGGGACATGTGGGATCTTAGTTCCCTGACCAGAGACTGAAGCCAAACCCCTGCACTGGAGCCAGGCTTCCCTGATAGCTCAGCTGGTAAAGAATCTGCCTGCAATGCAGGAAACCCTGGTTCGATTCCTGGGTCGGGAAGATCCGCTGGAGAANTTTACCTTACCTTACCTCCTCAAATAGATAGCGTCCTGTCTTCAAAATGTCCATCCTGAATCCAGCCTTGAAATGGAAGGCTCTTGGAAAGTCTGCTGTTAATCTAAGATGCACCTCCTCAGTGCGGGGGTAATGAGCATGGACTCTAGAATCAGGAGGATTTGAGCAAGTCTCTTAGCTTCTTTGAGCCTCAGTTTTCCCATACATGAGAATGGGAATTACCATGCTTACCTCATCAAACTGATGTCTCATACATAGTGCCTAGAACATGCTGCTGCTGCTGCTGCTAAGTCACTTCAGTCGTGTCCGACTCTGTGCGACCCCATAGACAAGAAGCCCACCAGGCTCCGCCATCCCTGGGATTCTCCAGGCAAGAACATTGGAGTGGGTTGCCATTTCCTTCTCCAATGCGTGAAAGTGAAAAGGGAAAGGGAAATGGAAGTCGCTTAGTCGTGTCCGACTCTTAGCAACGCCATGGACCATAGCCTACCAGGCTCCACCGTCCATGGGATTGTCCAGGCACGAGTACTGGAGTGGGGTGCCATTGCCTTCTCTGGCCTAGAACATAATAGGCACTTAATAAAATATTAACTGTAGAGAAACTGAGTCTTCCTTCATATGTGTTACTTTCAGTTCAGTTCAGTTCAGTCGCTCAGTCGTGTCTGACTCTTTGCAACCCCATGAATCACAGCACATCAGGCCTCCCTGTCCATCACCAACTCCTGGAATTCACTCAGACTCACGTCCATCGAGTCAGTGATGCCATCCAGCCATCTCATTCTCTGTCATCCCCTTCCCCTCCCTCCCCTAATCCCTCCCAGCATCAGAGTCTTTTCCAGTCAGTCAACTCTTTGCATGAGATGGCCAAAGTATTGGAGTTTCAGCTTCAGCATCAGTTCTTCCAATGAACACCCAGGACTGATCTCCTTTAGGATGGACTGGTTGGATCTCCTTGCAGTCCAAGGGACTCTTAAGATCTTAGAAAATAGTTTAGATCTTAGGTTGACATTTTGTCTTCTAGTTTTCGATATTGCCAATTATAAGTGACCCATTGCCTAACTGTTATTCCTTTGTAAGTAATCTGTCTTTTCTCTCTGGCTACTTTTAAAATCCCTTTTCCTTTAATGTTATGCTATTTTACTGTGAGGTACTTGGGATGAATGTCTTTTAGTTTATTGTCCTCAGAGTTTCTTGGACGTCCAGGATGTGAGGATTGATGTCTCTCAACAACTCTGAGAAATCCTCAGGTCTTATCTCTTTCAAGCACTGGCTCTTCTCCATTCTCCTTCTCTCCTTCTAGGACCACAGACGGGGTATCCTAGATCGCACACCACCATCCATGCATTTAACATCTTTCATATTTTACAAATCTTTGCCTCTTTGAACTAAATTCTGGAAAATGTTTGAATCTCTATCTTTTGCATTTATTCATATTTCTTCTTTCCAGTTGTGTCTAATCTTCTGTTTGACCTTTCCCTTGAGACTCAAAATTTAATTATTATATGTACAAATCACAATCTACTGGTATCACCATTTTATCAGTTCAAATGCATTGTAGAAACTTTACTCCCCTTTATATTCCTTTACCCTCCTTTATCGTATATACTTGGTTTAAATATTTGCTTGTGGCTCAGCAGGTAAAGAGTCCGCCTGCAATGTGGGAGTCTTGGGTTCGATCCCTGGGTCGGGAAGATCCCCTGGAGAAGGGAAAGGCTACCCACTCCAGGATTCTGCCCTGGAGAATTCCATGGATTCTATAGTCCACAGGGTCACAAAGAGTAGGACTGAGCGACTTTCACTTTCACACACATTTAGAGTCATATCAGACTGTGGTTTTTTTTTTGCTTCAACTGTCAAATGTAATTTAGGAAAATCTGCTGTACCAATATTTACCCGAATGTCTGCTGATTGTATTCTCTCTTTCTTCCTTATGTTTCAGAGTTCCTTCTTTTACTCTTTCCGTTTAAAGAAATTCCCTTAGCCATTCCTGAGGCAGCTTTAATAGCAACAACATCTCAGTTTTCCTTCAGCTTGGAATGTCTTGACTTTCTCCTTTTTTCCTGGAGGATTTCTTTTTTTTTTTTTTTCTGGATGTGAGGTTCTTGACTGACGGTGCTTTTCTGTGAGCACTTGAACGCTATTGTGCCACCTCCTTCTGGACCCATGCTTCCAATGAGAAACCTGCTGCTCTTCAAATTATTTTTTCCCTGTAAGTTACGCATCATTTCTCTTGCTGCTTTCCAGATTTTTTCCTTTGTTTTTCGTTTTTAGACATTTGACTATTTTGTGTGTTGGTGTGACTTTCTTTAGGTTCACCCTGTTTGTGACCTGCATAACTTCGGAACCTCCAGGTTTATGCCTCTTGTCAAATTCAGTGAGTTTTCATCATGATTTCTTTTCAACCACACCCATCTTCTCTCCTTCCAGGACTCTGATGACACAAACGTTAGCTCTTTTGTTAGAGTCTGAAGATGCTTAAGACCATTCATTTTTAAAGTCTGGTGTTGTTCTGTTTTCAGATTTCTTTATTTTGGCCACACGGGCCTTTGTGGCTGCACATGGGCTTCCTTTCGTGGTGCCCACAGCCGCCCTTTGTCGCGGTGTGTGAGCTTCTCATTGCGATGCCTTCTCTTGTTTCGGAGCACAGGCTCCAGGTGCCTGGACATCAGTAGTCGTGGTTCCCAGGGTCAGTTGCTTAATTGCATGTGGAATCGTCCCAGACCAGGGATCCATGTCCCCTTCATCGCTGGCAGGTGGATTTTCAACCACTGGANCAGTGTGTGAGCTTCTCATTGCGATGCCTTCTCTTGTTTCGGAGCACAGGCTCCAGGTGCCTGGACATCAGTAGTTGTGGTTCCCAGGGTCAGTTGCTTAATTGCATGTGGAATCGTCCCAGACCAGGGATCCATGTCCCCTTCATCGCTGGCAGGTGGATTTTCAACCACTGGACCACCAAGGAAGTCCTGTTGTTTTATTTTCAAGTTTACTGATTCTTTCATCTGCCTGCTCTACTCTGTTACTGAACCCATCCATTGAGTTTCGAATTTGTTGTTGTTATTGTACTTTTCAGTTCTAAAATCTCCACCTTGTTTTCATTTATATTTCCTATTATTCTTCTGAGACTTTTTTCTTTCATTTACTGTTAGCTGCTTTAAAAATCTTTGTCAACTAATTCTAACGTCTCTAGCATCTTCTTGATGTTGCCATCCATTGCCTGTCGTTTTCTTTTCCGTCTGAGATCTTCCTGAATCTTGGTAT
The DNA here is from genome assembly GCA_006410675.1 of Oreotragus oreotragus. NCBI lineage: Eukaryota > Metazoa > Chordata > Mammalia > Artiodactyla > Bovidae > Oreotragus > Oreotragus oreotragus. Next base: position 142,349 of record SJYX01012826.1, on the reverse strand, counting down.
GATACCTTTTCACTAAGACCTGGTATTATATGATGAAACTCTGGCTCTTCCTTAAACCGTCTCTTTTAGCTGCATTTTTTTCTGGCATCACTCCAGCAGGGGAGGAGGCAGGTACAGCCTTGAAATGTCAGATGGGGACAGAAGACAGGGTCCCTTATTACTCCCGGGTGAGGGTGGCTCCTCCTGGCTGGGAGGAGTAAGAGAGCCTCATGATTGCTCTCCACGTGGCCTCCACTGACACCCCAGAGTGAGGGAGGGGCCTCACTACTGACGGGGATAAAATTCCCAGCTCCCTACATGGCCTCCCTGACACTATCCTGAAGCAGGGTTAGGGAGCCTCATCACAGCCTGGCAAGGACGGACGTCTAGGTTCGCACTTGCCTTTGCTGCTGGGAGAGGGGGTGTGACCTCAGTTTTCTTATGGTATTTAGCTAGAGCATTAGTTATCACCTAAAAGTTTTCTGTCTTGCCTTTCCTGATCCTTTGGATGGGAAGAGCTGGCTTTGGTATGAGCTTTTAAAATTCTGTGCTTATGGGTATCCGCAAGGTGCCGGCTTCTTCAGCTTCCATTCTGGGGGGTGATGAGAGAAAACAAACATACAGAGAATGCACCATTGTGTTGCGCTTTGGATCTCAACGTCCTTACCTGGTCTACCATCTTCTCTTCACCTTTCAGAGCGTTTTAATGATTGTTTTACATGGAATGTCCAAGGTTTCTAGTTTTACGCAGTGGAAGTAATAGGGGGAAGTACGCCTATTCCAGCTCCCTAGAAGCAGAAGTCCTATTGTATGACTTTTAAAATTAGAAAAAACAGTGAGCTTATATGGGTGTGTGTGTGTGTGTGAGCATTAAGATGCAGGCACATCAAGGCTCACCACCGGTCTTGTGGTTAGGGGCCAAGCACTGCGCTGGTACTCCTACTGGGGCAGAACAAAGTAAGGGACAACTCCAGCCTCACAGAGCTCACCCTGGAGAGGTGAAGCCAGCACGTAGGTAAATAAGTACAAGACCTATCACACTTGCTGTGATGGAAGTACACCCCAGGAAAGAGCCTGGTCAAATCCTCCTGGTGCCTGGCCTCACGGAGGAGAAGATGCTTGAGCTGAGTCCACTGGAGCTCCAGACCCATCTCTAGGAAAGACCCATTCTTGGCGGATCAAGGTGGGGACATCAAATTTGTGGGAGTGAGGATCAGGTGAGCGCTGAAGAAATTAAGGAAATATAAAGAATATAAAGAAAGCTGAGCATTGAAGAATTGATGCTTTTGAACTGTGGTATTGGAGAAGACTCTTGAGAGTCCCTTGGACTGCAAGTAAATCCAAGCAGTCCATTCTAAAGGAGATCAGTCCTGAATATTCCTTGGAAAGACTGAGGATGAAGCTGAAGCTCCAATATTTTGGCCACCTGATGCAAAGGACTGACTCATTGGAAAAGACCCTGATGCTGGGAAGGACTGACGGTGGGAGGAGAAGGGGACGACAGAGGGTGAGACGGTTGCATGGCATCACCAACTCAATGGACATGAGTTTGAGTAAACTCCGGGAGTTAGCGATGGACAGAGAGGCCTGGTGTGCTGCATTCCATGGGGTCACAAAGAGTCGGACACAACTGAGCGACTCAACTGAACTGAACTGAACTGAGGGGCAGGTGAGAGCAGCTGTAGCAAAACAGCTTAGAGCAGCACTTCTTAAATTTTAATGTGCGTGTGAATCACCAAGGTATCTTGTTAAAATGCAGATTCTGGTCCAGTAGATCTGGGACAGGACCTAAGATTCTGCATTTCTAACAAGCTCCCAAGTGATGCCTGTGGTGCTACCAGTCCACGAAACACGCTTTTAGGAACAAGAGTACCGTATAGACTCTGGAGTCACAGAGTTCAAATAGAGGCTCAGGTGCCGGCGAAAGAGGCACTCACACCCCGCTCAGCTCAGCTCAGTCCAGTCACTCAGTCGTGTCCGACTCTTCGTGACCCCCATGGACTGCAGCACGCCAGGCTTCCCTGTCCATCACAAACTCCCGGAGCTTGCTCAGACTTATGTCCATCGAGTCGGTGATACCATCCAACCATCTCACCCTCTGTCGTCCCCTTCTCCTCCTGCCTTTACTCTTTCCCAGCACCAGGGTCTTCAATGAGTCAGCTCTGCGTTCATAAAATGAAGACAGCAGTAGTTCCTACCCTACCGGGTTACAGTGAAGACTGAAGGGGCAATGTGTGAACAGCGTCTGCTGTGTAGTCTGCACGCAGTGAAGTGGCAAGCGCCAGGCTCATTTCCCTGCGGTTCTCCAGCTGCCCCCACTGGCCCTGATCGCTGGTTGCACAAGGCTGCTGGGGCTGTATGGGCCTGGTGATGGCACGTGTAGGGTTAATGCTCGGGCTCTTGCCCAGAGACAAATGTTTTGTGTTGAGGAGTTGCTGCTGGGAAGGAAAAGGAGGGGGGGGAAAGAAGGCCCCTTTTTTATTATTCTGAGGTGCATTTTAATTTGCACAAGCGACGTTGTGTCTGTGATGGATGGCACAGAGGGAAAAATTACAGCCCAGGAAGCCCAGCAAAGGGGGAAAAAAATAAAAGAGATCTAGCAAGGATTAAAAACAGCGCATTGTGACACTGCATCCTGATCAGGAGCTGGGGGCTGGGGAGGCCCGGGAGGGGTGCCTGGGGTGGAAGGTGCCAGGCAGAGCCAGCCTTTGACAAACTGAGAATTTACGGGAAGTTTGGCTGTCTTGCCTCTGGCTTTCTCTTTTTGCATTTGATTCTCCGCTCCCTGGCATCCCCACTGTCTCTGGGTCATCCAGCTGGGAACTTTTAGGGCAAGCTCTTTGATCTTTTCTTCCATTAGCAAAACACAGGGACTTCCCTGGTGGCCCAGTGATTAAGAATCCGCCTGCCAGTGCGGGGGGCACACAGGTTCGATCCCTGGTCCAGGAAGATCCCACATGCCGCAGGACGACTAAGCCAACGCACCACAACCACTGAGGCCACAGATGGCGAGGCCTGGTGAAGCTGGAGTGTCCAGAGCGTGTGCTGTGCAACAGGAGGCGCCACCACGGTGAGAAGCCCACGCAGCGCAACGGAGAGTGACCGCTGGTCTCTGCAGCCAGAGACAGCCCGCGAGCGGCAGTGAAGACCAGTGATGCCAAAAATCAACTGGTTTTTAAAAAAGAAAGTCCCAAACCGCTGCTCCTAACAGCCTCAAAAGCAAGCAGAAAAACCCTGCAGGAACTTTGGCACGCTTCCTCTTCTGGGGTCGTTGGACATCATAGCAAGACACAAGGGCAGAGCAGCCAAGAATTAGGGATCTAAACAGGAAAGCTCACGTCCTCCTTGCTCAGAGCAGATCACTGATGGCCACATGGAAAGGAGTTACAGGCATTGTTCTCCTTGGCAACTGTTAGCAGCAGTTCAGAGCATGGTTCTGGAATGGGGTTCAGAGGCCTGGGTTGGCAACTTGGCTTGTCTACTGAATAGCTGTGTGACCTTGGGCAAGTTACTTAACCCCTCTGTGTTTCTGTTTCTTTAACACTAGACTAGGGATAAAATAGTACCTGTTTTGCTATCTTGCAAGAACTAATGTGAAGATCAAATAAAATAGTGAGATCCTGCCTTGGAAAAAAAAAATATTGGCAAGCAAGATTCACAGGGGTGAATAGAGTTAGGAAGGGCAGTGATTCTGGCAGTAAAACTGGCTGACACTTATGTAGACAGGAAGCCTCCACATTCATCTTCAAGACTCTCAGGGAGAAGACCTCAAAATATGCCTGACCCAATAGTCCATCTACTTCTATCCTCAGCTCAGGGCAGTTTCCTCTTAACAAGTCCTTGGAGGTGGAGGGGGGCAGGTAGCTGGCCATTGTCTTCTAATGTCCCCAGCTGAACTAAGGGAGGCTGCCTGCCCTCTTTCCCTTTAGGAGTAAAATTCAAGCAAATCTAAAGCTTCTCTGTGCAAGACACCCACTCCACAGCCTGCCACCTCTTAGCCACAGCTGTGCAGGAAAACAGCAGTGATGTTTCTTGCAGGCAGTTCACTAAATGTTGATAGCGCAGGAATAAGAACACCTTAGAAGTTGTCAGCGGAGAAGGCAATGGCACCCCACTCCAGTACTCTTGCCTGGAAAATCCCATGGACGGAGAAGCCTGGTGGGCTGCAGTCCATGGGGTCGCTGAGAGTTGGACACGACTCAGTGACTTCACTTTCACTTTTCACTTTCATGCATTGGAGAAGGAAATGGCAACCCACTCCAGTGTTCTTGCCTGGGGAATCCCAGGGACGGTGGAGCCTGGTGGGCTGCCGTCTATGGGGTTGCACAGAGTCAGACACGACTGAAGCGACTTAGCAGCAGCAGCAGAAGTTGTCAGGGACCTTCATGGGACACTTCTACAAATAGCAGCTCTCTTTCAGAGCTAGACACCTCTCACATCTTCACTCACTTATCAGTAATCCATAGAATCAATAATTGTTGACTACTTCTATGTGTCAGTTTTAAGTATCATGTATATATACACATATATATACTCAATTAATCCTCAAAACCATCTAAGAGGTATCTAACGTTATTATCCACTTTTTATAGATAAGGAAACAAAAGGACTAGAGAAATTAAGAATCTTGTCCAAAGTCGCAAAACTTAGATACACTAGAGCTGGGGTCCATCCTCAGATAGTTGGACTTCAGAGACAAGGGTTCTGCCCTCTGCTGTAACAAAGAACATACACAACGCTTGTGTGTCATGTGCCCACAGGGCACCTGCAAACCCTCCTGGGCATATGTGAGTACTGTAAGTTAGTTTCCTCTGAGCCGTGTCTGTACTGTGAATACCAGCGTTGGAGAGCTGATCTATTGGGGGCTTCCCTGGTGGCTCAGATGGTAGAGAGTCTGCCTGCAATGCGAGAGACCCAGGTTGCATCCCTGGGTGGGGAAGATCCCCTGGAGAAGGAAATGGCAATCCACTCCAGTATTCTTGCCTGGAGAATTCCATGGACAGAGGAGCCTGGCGGGCTACAGGCCATGGGGTCACAGAGAGTCGGCCATGACTGAGTGACTAACACTGTCACTTTCACGGTTTAGGTGGGGCACAATTTGCTGGCATGAGTGCCCAGCAATTACCAAGAAAGGTTCTGCTTCCCTGGACATTGGGAGCATTGCCCTGTGCATATATAAGAGGCCACAAACAGGGCAAAAATGCTCAGTCAAGTGACAGAAAAATCAACATTTGGATGCTTTTAGAGACTCTGAGACCTTTATTTTCCTGTCTTCTTAGTAACGGTTTGCCATTATTATTATATAGTGTTCTCTTGAGTCATCTTCTGCACTTGGCTCCTGGGAGACCCGTGTTTTTCTCCTACTCTGATTTTTTCCCATTCAGCCCCCTGTAGGGTCTGAGTTTGGGGGGAGATTTAGGACCACAGGGAGAGTCTTAAAGGAAAGTGCTCTGAGATGGAGGCATGAAGCCCGAGGAGCAAGCACTCCCTGCCTGTGCCTTTGTCACCTGTGGGACAGCAGTGGGGAGTCATTTGCAGTTAGATGAACCAGGTTAGAATCTTGGTCTGCTGTGTGACCTCTTTGAGCCTCAGTTTTCTGTTTCATAAAGTGAGATAACCCTTATTCTTTCCGATTCAAAGATTGTTAAAAGGGCTCAACAAGTTAGTAGTAACTGTTACTAGCTGTGATCCAATCATCAAATCTAATTAGCCATAGAGGATGACTTCCTGTGGGATTTGGATCCAAGATAAGGTCCCGCTTCCCAAGGCTCTCTCCACCGTGAACAACTGAGGAGCCTGAAATTCTACCATTAGCAATGGCACCCCACTCCAGTGCTCTTGCCTGGAAAATCCCATAGATGGAGGAGCCTGGTGGGCTGCAGTCCATGCGGTCGCTAGAGTTGGACACGACTGAGCGACTTCACTTTCACTTTTCACTTTCGTGCATTGGAGAAGGAAATGGCAACCCAGTCCAGTGTTCTTGCCTGGAGAATCCCAGGGACCGGGGAGCCTGGTGGGCTGCCGTCTATGGGGTCGCACAGAGTCGGACACAACTGAAGCGACTTAGCAGCAGATGTACTTGTTTGGATCTACCATCATCCGATAGTAGCGTGAATCCTTTGGGAGTGGTGATATCTTCTGTTTTATCAGGTTATCCCTTAGAGAAAGGCTTGCTAATATTTCTGGAAGTAGGACCAGACCTTGTTTGAGAGTCTGATGAAATCTATAGATGCTCTGTCCAGAAACATGTACAACTTTGGGGAGGTGGAATCATAAACCAGCTTCCTTGCCTTGTCCAGGGTGCAGTCTGTCAGGAGCTTGGCTGCAACGGACATCTGCTCCTTATGCTTGCCCTGTGAGCCCATCCTCTGCTTTTGGTAACAGCTATTTACCTCCCCTTGGGGACCAATTACAGCAGAGAGGACCAGTTTCCTCAAACACACCAGTGACTTCTCACTGTGAGCACTGGCTGGAGGGCTCTCTCTGCCCACAGAAACATTCAGGCCACGTGCCTGGAGCCAGTATAAGACGTGCTGGGGAGTTAACATCCCCGGGAGCAATCCTTAGCTGAACATCAGTTGTGCGCTGGTGGGTAAATGCCCCACTTCCTCAGCTGGCAGGTGGGACAACTTCAAAGCTGCTTCCACACAGTCTTCCGGGGCCCTTGGTGGAGCTAAGCCCCAGTGGCCCTTAGTGTAACCTGCTCATCAACACCCTTCTATGGTTTCTTCACTTAGCCGTCTGCCTTTTCCATGCCCCTAATGATGGGGGCTTCCCTGGTGTCTTAGGCGGTAAAGAATCTGCCTTTAATGCGGGAGACCTGCGTTCAATCCCTGGGTCGGAAAGATACCCTGGAGAGCGAAATGGCAACCCACTCCAGTGTTCTTGCCTGGATAATTCTGTGGACAGAGGAGCCTGGCGGGCTACAGTACATGGGGTTGCAAAGAGTTGGGTACGATTGAGCAATTAACACTTTCACTTTCAATGATGCTTTCTGGGGCCACCTTCCAGATAAAACACCTCCCCCCAAACCCTTATCTCAGGGTCTGTCTTTGGGGGAACCTAACCAAAGACCCCACTTTCCCACCATCCTTGGTTCATGAGCTTGAGGCCGAGCTAACCCTACCCTTTCCTGGAGGTGGGCGCCTGACCCAAGCAGTGCCACTGAGGGTCATCCCCGGGACTTTTGCTGAAACCATAGTGAAGGAGGCACTGTCTTTTCCACCGGGATCACTGTCTGCAAAGACCAGGAAGGCCTGGAGTTGCCAGGGTCAGCCTTGCCACCAAGTAGAGAAAGAGCAAGGCCAAGAAGGCCGAGAGAAGGGAGGAGGGATGAAAGCACCCAGGTCTCAGCTCCACGTGGGACCACACCTGCCCGTGGACCTTTCTGTGACATGAGCCAGTGATGCCCTTAGCTGGCTCACAGCGTTGTACCTCCTTACCCCAGCGGAGGTGATGTTCTTCAGAGGCCACGCGGGAGTTTCTTGTACTGTCTCTCTGGGTCTGCCGCTTCCAAGGTGGCTCAGTGCAGGAAACCTGCGCCAGCCCAGCAGTCCCCTGGAGAGAGAAGCACTCTCTCCTTGTTACCCCTCAGCAATGCAACTCTGATCGGGACACGGGAGGGCTCACCTCCCTGGATTGTGATCCTGTGGCCCTGGTTCCCAGACCTGTCTCCTCCCCAGTGGGTCCGCATCCTAGACAACAGGCTCATGGGAGTTCAGGGCCCCTGTCCTTTGCAGGCCTTGTGGTGGGAGCTTTCAGAGGCAGAGCAGACATGCTTCAGCCCCGGACAAGGGGTCTGGCTAGGTCAGAGCTAACCTGTGTCGTGCCTGCATGGCTGCCTCCACCTCAGCCCTAACCTTCTGTTCCACTAGGTATCAGAATAAAACACTCAGCACTGTGCCTGGCACATAAGGAGGCTTTATTTAATTAGTTAAAAAAATTTTTTTTGCCATGCAGTGGGACATGTGGGATCTTAGTTCCCTGACCAGAGACTGAAGCCAAACCCCTGCACTGGAGCCAGGCTTCCCTGATAGCTCAGCTGGTAAAGAATCTGCCTGCAATGCAGGAAACCCTGGTTCGATTCCTGGGTCGGGAAGATCCGCTGGAGAATGGATAGGCTACCCACTCCAGTATTCTTGGGCTTCCCTTGTGGCTCAGCTGGTAAAGAATCCACCTGCAATGCGGGAGACCTGGGTTCAATCCCTGGGTTGGGAAGATCCCCTGGAGAAGAGAAAGGCTACCCACTCCAGTATTCTAGCCTGGAGAATTCCATGGTCAGTCCATGGGGTGGCAAAGAGTCGGACTCGACTGAGCGACTTTCACTTTCCTGCATTGGAAGTGTAGAGTCTTAGCCACTAGACCCCCAGGGAAATTCCAATGCAGCTTTAATAAGTGGCAGCTGTGATTATCGAAATGCTACTACTATGGTTTTCTTCACTGCCCCTCCTTGTATCAGGTCCTTAGCACTTGTGGATTTTGGCAACAACTTCTTAAATTTATCTTGTCACCAGTATTCCCTCCTCCTCACATCCAAACTCTGTTCTGGGGGACCTTTGTCCATCTCTGATTGGGCCCTACTCCTCCTCTCTAGCACGTGTTTCCTCATCCATCTTTCCCTGAATACACTGGACCTTCATTTCTTGCTTATGCAGTTCTGCCTGCCTGGACTATCACACCTTCCTCTCAAAATTCTGCCAGCTCTTCCAGGTAACGTCAATGATCTTTCCCTCTGTGTTAGTCAGGTTGGCCTTAGTAACAAATAGCCCCTAGATCTCAGTGACACGTGAGTGCATAGGAAAGGGTCCTTCTTCACACACATTGCGTGTTCATCACGGTCGGCTCCATGGGACCCTCACAGGAGAAGCCAGGTTCCTCCATCTAGAAGGCAGCCGGTGGGTATCACCCATTCCATCCAGGTGGTGAATGGAAGCCACACAATGTGTTCCGTGTTCCTTGCCCGTGACTGATTCAGGGACAAGGCTGGGCTAATTTCAGCCAACAAGATGTGAGGAGAGCCTTCTTGGGGCTTCTATGAAGGAACTTCTTCAGTCTCACCAGAAAGACAGCCCCACAAAGATGGGCTGCTTGAGAGCAAAGTTACACAGCTCCCTAATAGGTGTTGCATTTGTTTCCTGAGACAAATCCTGCAACAAATCTAGTTTTAAAAAATCAGAAACATGTTCTCTTAGAGGTCTGAGGCCAGAAGTCTGAAATCAAGGCTTTGCCAGGATTGGGAGGCTCTAGGGAAGCATCCTTGACGCTTCCAGCTTCTGGAGGCTCCAGGCATTCCTTGGCTCGTGCTTGTATAATCCAGTCTCTGCCTCCGACTTCACCTGGCCTCCTCCTCCGGGCTTATGTCCCCTTCTGTCTGTTATAAGTACGTGTGCATGCTAAGTCGCTTCAGTTGTGTCCAGCCCTTTGCAACGCTACTGACTGCGGCCCACCAGGCTCCTCTGTCCATGGGACTCTCCAGACAAGAATAACTGGAAGGGGTTGCCATTTCCCCTGGAGGGGATTTTATAAGGTGTAGGTTATAAGTATACTTGTCATTAGATTTAGGACTCAGCAGGCCAATCCAGGATGATCTCATTTCAAGATCCTTAACTATATCTCAAAGGACCCTCTTCCAAATAAGGTCATATTCACAGGTTCTGGGGCCTGGACAGATCTTTTGTGGGGACCCCTTTCACCCCACCCCAGCCGTTTACCAATTTTGAGGAAAGCCAGCCTGAGAACAACACTAACATGTTGGGAGAAGGCAGAGCCAAGGAAAGGCAAAGAAAGCCAGCGTCTTGATCACCCCGTGCCTGAAGCTAACCTACCTCTCTACTTCCTACGTGTGAGATAAGTTCCTTGGCTGGTCAAGGCAGGTTTTCTGTTACATGCACCCCTTCCAGCTTTGACTGCCTGCATATGTCCCCATCCCTTGGGGATCTTGAGAGACATTGACCTGGACTCAGATTTCTCCGGCCAGGTGGACCTCGGTTCTTCAGGTCTCGGGCACCCACTGCATAGCACACACTGCTTCCTGGGGATAATTCTGTCCTTTTCCTGTCTCTCGGGTTTCCCACCCTCCCCTGTTGGTGTCACTCTGGCTGAATTAGACATGCAGCTCTAATTGATCAGTCATTAACCTCACCTTCCTGGAGACCATCGACGTGATCTGGAATCTGCCTCTGCTGAGCTCACCTCTGCCAGCAGCAGCCTGGGCCTGCCCCTCGCCCCTCCAGTGCATGGTTTCCATTCATCACACCTTTGTTTATAGGCCTTCAGCCAAACCCCATCCCAGAGACGGTCTCTGTCCATGCCAATTTAAATTAATTTTGCCAGTCAGATTTCATGAGACACTGAATCAAAAGCTTTTCTAAAAATCAAAAAGCACTAAATCTTCAATGGACCCTATTCCCACTAACATTACAAATTAGTTAGAATAAAAAAGCGTTATGGTTTCCCGGCATGACGTCTGCGTAAACCTGCCATCTCAGTTTATGGCTCAGGCCTCCGTTGCCCTCCAGCTGCTTACTGGATTTTCTACTCGTAAAATTTATCGTAAATTTTTAATCATAAAATTTGTTCTATGGCTTGCCTACAAACAGAACTTATGGCTTCCCTGGGGTGAAATTGCTGGAATCGGTTTTCTTCCCGTTTTTCAAGCCCATTTCCACGTTTTTCCTCTCCACGCGGTCTCCCGTGGTTCACTCTCTTTTTTGAAAGTAGATGTCAAGAGTTCCTAAAGTTCATTAGCTAATTCTGGCCAGACCTTTCAGTTCGCATGCTCTGATTTATGCATCTCCCTAGCATTTAATTTTTCTAAGTGACCCTTTACCTATTTTTTTTATTATGACTTACTAATTGCACCCATTTCCTGACTTTATTTTTCTTATTAAAGACAGGTTTTAATAGGTAGTTCATTTCTCAGCCACTATGGGCCCTGATTAATTTCCCTCACCTCCCAGTCACTCAGGAATGGATCACCGTTCTTGCTAACATTTCTTTGCCCCTGACCTGACAGGTCTGGATTTTGTACTTGAGTGGCAGGAAGATGCCGAAGTGTAGGCACAGGGTCGGGTTCAAATTCTGCCTCTACCACATCTAGGTTGCATGACATTACTCGAACTTCTTTCGTCTAGCTTCTTCAGCAGTAAAAGGAGGACAGTGGAACCAAAACCTCATGGTGGGGGACCTCCCAGGTGGTCCAGTGATTAAGAATCTGCCTGGCAATGCAGGCGATGCAGGTTCTGGGGTGGGGACCCAGGCATCGGTTACTTCTGAAAGCTTCCCAGGCAATGCCAACCTGCAGTCACAGCTGAAAAGTTACTCTCTCACGCCAGTGCTTCTCAAGCTCTGTAACAAACTGGAATCATTCAGAGGGCTTACTAGCCCTCAGATTGCTAGGTCCTTCCCAGGTTTTCAGTAGTTCTGGGATGGGGCCCGAGGATTACATGTCCTAATGAGTTCCCAGGCACTGCCCTGGGGCACACACAGAACCACTGCTCTCGACGGCCTCACTCCCATCTCAACCAATCACGCAGATTCTCCTGGGTGCCCAATCTGCTGCGCGTCTCCCCTCTGCGGCACCCCTCTCTGGTGAGACCCCTGCCCGCCAGAGCTCCATACAGACCCTGTACATACAGGAAGAGAGGACTTCAATAAAATAGGAGACATGAGGAAATTCGGCCTCAGATAAATTGGATTGATTATGAAATGAAAGGGCAGAGGGCAGAAGAGTTAATTAACTTGAATGTCTGTGTCACTTATTTAATATATCCCTTCAATAGGGAGAGGTGATTTTCATCCTGTGACTGGCAGCTTTGGTCACAGCAGAGGAAGACAGGCCACACTGGAAAAATCTGCTCTCAATCAGATCTGCCACTTCTGATGGTGGGACTGTGGTCAAGCTGCTGACGGACCAGTTTCCCACTCTGAAAATGGAAGGTTATAACGATGCTTGCTTCTACTAGAGCTGTGAGGCTTAGATGAAGAAACATTTCAAAGTGCCAATTCAGGAATGGGGTGCATGGCTTTCTAAGTGGCACAGTGGCAAAAAAAAATTCCTTGCCTGCCATTGCAGGAGATGCAAGAGATGCAGGTTCGATCCCTGGGTCGGGAAGATCTCCTGGAGTAGGAAATTGCAGGGGATTTCCTACTCTGCCCATTGGAAATTCTTGGAATTTCCCATTTCAAGAAAACCTTGCCTGTAGAATCCCATGGACAGAGGAGCCTGGTGAGTTACAGCCCATGGGGTCTCAAAGAGTTGGACATGACTGAGCATACACACAGAGTCGATAAATGGCAGCTATCATTACTACTATTATTAATCCCATATGACAGTTCTTGGCTTTGCTCCTGTCAGTGCCCCTGGGGTAAATATTCTCAACTATGAATTATGCTTACAGTTTAGTGGAGGGAACCTTTGTCTCATCCGATTAGTGGGGGCACTCGTATTGGTTAACGACAGCTGCTGTGTTTACCACGGTAGCTTAGAACCCAATTTTGTGATGTTTTGACAATCATCTTTAGCCTAAAGTTTTCTGGTATGTTTCTCTCCTATTACTTAACTCAGTCTCATTCATTACCACTAGCTAATTTAATCTCTCCACTGGCTTCTCAGATCTCCCAAAAGAAGCCTTGCTGTTCTCTGCTGTGTCTCACTGGATGGGCACTCAGTCATGCCTGATGATGGATGGATACGAGATCTAAATGAATATGAATGACCTAAAATCTTGCGGAGCAATGAGTGATTTAGAAGCAGTAAATTATTAAATGCATAGAAAACATGAGGAGTCTGGGTCTCAGTGGACTCATCTGTGAGGTGGAATCAATCCTATTTTAACTAACATTGGACGGGAACAAGGACGTCAACAGTGAAGAGAAAAGAACGTTGCGAGGCGTGAGTTCAAATCCCAGATCGACCAGTTCCTTCCCTTCTCTCTCTTTAATGGGCAGAATCTCAACCTCGCAAAGCCTTGAAGTCCTGAGATGTAAAGTGAAATTAATGATGTCTCCACCGTGGGCTCCTGTGAGGCTAGAAGGTATGACATGTGTGGGTATACCCAGCATAGTGCCAGTCCACTTGGCGGTTCAGTTAACCCTTGACTCTACCCTGGCTTTTAAGGATTAGGATCCAACCACACTGCAGCTTCCCTTGAGCCAGGCTAGTAGGGGGAGGCGGAGGAGGCAGGCAAGACACCTGCAGCATTTAAGGAGACCCTAACTCTCAGGGTTGTGCCAGTACAGGGGGTCAGCCCAGAGAGTCAGCTCCTCCTTAAATGATGCTCCTTAGATACTTTGTTTGCAGCACCTTAGTCTCCATCTGGGGCTTCTGTGTGACTTTTAATGTCTCCAAACCCTGTCTGTACATAACTTAATTTAAATGACCATCATGAAGCTGGCTTGGAATCTCCTTTGGGGGTTCTCAAACCTGCTGGAATCTATAGTTTTCAGATCTAATCAAAACAGACAGCAGGGCTTTCCTAGTGGTCCAGTGGTTAAGAATTCACTTGCCAGTGCAAGGGACACAGGTTCGATCCCTGGTCTGGGAAGATCCCACATGCCACAGGGCAGCTAAAGCCAAGGGCCACAGCTTCTGATCTGCAGTCTAGAGCCCTTATGCCACAACAACTGAGCCTGTGTGCTGCAGGTACTGAAATCTGCACGCCCTGGGGCCCGTGCTCCACAACAAGAGAGGCCACGGCAATGAGAAGGCCGCGCCCGCAGCTCGAGAGCAGCCCCTGCTCGCCGCAACTGGAGAAAGCCCGGGCACAGCAGCGAAGACCCAGCACAGCCAAAAGCAATACGTAAATGAAGAGCTTGAAAAGCAGGTGGCTAAGTGGTGATGCTAGCTCAGCACGCAAAAGCCCAAGGTGGCAGGGCGGGATTCCTGTCCCCATGGAGGGCGCAGGCTACGCCTCCCAGTCCCTCATGAACACAATCCATTCCTTCCTTGGCTTGTCAGGTTTGGACCTCTCTTATCTCCATGAGGTAGGAAGGCTAGTTAGGGTTCTCCCAGTCAAAGCAATTATGAGACAAGGAAATGCGTGAGTTCTATAAGGTCCCCAAGCTGATCAGATTTGAAGCACAGGCTAGACCAGTATTTCTCAAAGCAGAGACCGCTAGCGGTACTTGTCCATGTCTGGATTCCTGGGCCTGGGCAGTACAGCAGATCTCCCGGCGCAGTCCCTGGAGGTGGGGCCAGAATGGGCAGAGGCACTCACGGAGGTCTTAACTTCTCTGACTTCTGTGTCCTGGTCCCACGTCAGCCGTCACACCATATACCTGGGTGTCCAGGAGAGAAGGACGCTTTGCCAGCCTGTGGTGTGTGCACTGCGGATGCTGCTTTGTACGAAGTTATAAGTCCATTGGTACAGGAGCTAAGCATGTATTTTTATAATATTGGGAAAAATATAACTGCCACCTTAAGTACACAAGTTCATGAATTTTCACTTAAAGTTAAATTTTGAAATCTAAAATTGATGTTAAGGAAATGCGGCACATATAGTACTGCAATTTGACCAAAGTTGTGAAAGTGATACAGCAGTGGGTACAGCGTGGAAAACTCAGCTTTGGGTGATTCCACGTCAGGAACAGAGGTGAAGCTGGAAGGCAGGGCTGCTTCTAAAGGAATTTTCAATGCCCTGCAGAGACTCACTAACTCTGTGCATCAAACACGGCCAACAGCTCATAAATGGTGTGATGAATATTTTCAGCGACCTTTGTCACCATGCCGGCTGCCAGCAGGAGTGTAGAGTTCTCCTCTTAGGGACAAGCCACATCCCTTTCCAACAGGTTGTCAGAACCCTAGACTCAAACGCCCTCCAGGCCTGCGGACCAGGAAGCAGGCCGAGGATGGACACCGCATCCATCTCACCCCTGAAGGCTTTCCCGGGGCCACTGCTACCTGGGAGGTTCTTCCTCACGGCTTCCCAAGGGACCAGTGCAGATGGCCAGGTGGGCAGGGGCCTGGGATGTGGGCAGGAGCTCTGTGCAAGAAAGAGATGACAGAGAGAGAGAAAGAGAGGAGAATGGGGGTGGGAAGGGGGGAGACTGGAGCAGAAAGAAGAAAGGAAAAGCTGGGGGTGGGGGGGGAGGCATTTGAAAAATTAAAAGGCAAGGCCCCATCAGATGGTGTTGGGCAAGGAAAGCGTGTTACAGGCAGGAGTAATTGGTAATCGGAGCTGATGTGAAGAAGAGATGATTTATGGGAGCATGCAGACAGGGGTGGAATAATTTTTGGAGCATAACGGGGAACTTACTGAACGCCTGAAACTCAGCTACTTATCCACTCGTTCTTGTGATGAATTAGCTCTTGTTTAAAGTAACCGTGGCTCCATTTTTCATTCTGATTACTACACTTGATATCTTTCTCTCCCTCTGTTTCCCTCTGACCACTGCCCCCTTACCAGGTTCTGGGTGCAGAGGCACCGGCTTTGTAGAAACACGTCACTCCTCCTTCTTACCCCCACCCCAGTAACTGAACAGCCAAGTCTAAAACCACTTGAAATATTACAAAGATTAGGAGCAGGCAGAATTAGCGAGGACTTTAGATGCAAGGCTGGCCTGCTTGTGCATCCTGAAGGATGGTGATTCCTCTGCTATCTGATGTGAAAAGTCTCTNGCAAGAAAGAGATGACAGAGAGAGAGAAAGAGAGGAGAATGGGGGTGGGAAGGGGGGAGACTGGAGCAGAAAGAAGAAAGGAAAAGCCGGGGGTGGGGGGGGAGGCATTTGAAAAATTAAAAGGCAAGGCCCCATCAGATGGTGTTGGGCAAGGAAAGCGTGTTACAGGCAGGAGTAATTGGTAATCGGAGCTGATGTGAAGAAGAGATGATTTATGGGAGCATGCAGACAGGGGTGGAATAATTTTTGGAGCATAACGGGGAACTTACTGAACGCCTGAAACTCAGCTACTTATCCACTCGTTCTTGTGATGAATTAGCTCTTGTTTAAAGTAACCGTGGCTCCATTTTTCATTCTGATTACTACACTTGATATCTTTCTCTCCCTCTGTTTCCCTCTGACCACTGCCCCCTTACCAGGTTCTGGGTGCAGAGGCACCGGCTTTGTAGAAACACGTCACTCCTCCTTCTTACCCCCACCCCGGTAACTGAACAGCCAAGTCTAAAACCACTTGAAATATTACAAAGATTAGGAGCAGGCAGAATTAGCGAGGACTTTAGATGCAAGGCTGGCCTGCTTGTGCATCCTGAAGGATGGTGATTCCTCTGCTATCTGATGTGAAAAGTCTCTCTCCCGGCCCATCTGTCCTTAAAAGTGTGAGGTCGAGAGCACACTTTCCACTTGGCTGGAACACTCCTTTCAGAGATGGAAAGGCTTCTGAGGACCTTGGCAAGCTTCACGACTGAGAAATCAAGACAAACAGTGTCCTATACCAGCTACCCCTCCTGGCCAACATTTTAAAAATTCAATTTAATCAGTTTAGAATCGATTTTGTGCAAAAGGTCTAGGTATACCGGTATCACGTTTTTATCATTAAAAATTTTTATCTTGAATAAATATACCACCTTCAAAACCTCAGGCTCCCACGTGGTCCAGTCTAAACACAAATTTCCATTGAAGAAAAAAAAAAAAAGCAGTCTGCCAAAAAATGTGATTCGTGCCAGTTAAATATTTATAACAGTTGCTTGTGAAAATAACAAAGGAAAAATATTTATCTGATGCTAGGGAAAAACTCCTAAAATGCTCTTGACATCCTTTTTCTTCCAAAATGATCAACGGTAAACCACGAGGTTCTTCAAGCTGCCACGTGTGCCCCAGGTCAGACTGTTGCCTGAGCCCAAAGGGGCTGTGCAGGCAGAGGCCCAGCCCTTCCCTTCTTACCGCCACCACCCATCCCTCAACTCGGCTGCCTCTAGTTTTCTCCTGTGAGTAACTAGACACCCTCCTCCTTCTCACCACGGGGCCTTGCTGCCTCCCCCATCTCTGCCTTCACCTGCCGCTGGCATCATTCTTGCCTTCCTTTGGCGGTTCTGTCTCAGGCCTGTTGAGAGCTTTCCTTTTTCAGCAGACCCTTGGTTCTGCCGACTTCCATTCCAAAGCACCCTCAGCACCAGGGCCTCCGCTGTCTTCTCTGAATTCCTTGACTCCTGCACCACTGGCCCTTGGGCACCTGCACACTCCCTTGGCCCCTGACTCTGGCTTCCACCTTTAGATCCAGCTTCCCGGAGCTCCCTTGGGGTGCACGTCTACACTGCCGGTTTGTTTGGCAATGTTCGCTCACATTCAGACCCCAGCTCTCCAGGTTCTGGGTCCCCTCTCCACCTTGGTGATGTCCCTCGGCATTGGAAGGACAGGGGAGGGGGAGGAGGCCGGTGGGGAGCAGATGAGAAAGGCTTTGGATTTAGAATCAGGGCTCTTAGCATCCATTCCCCAACTCTGCTGCTAATTCTAGGCAATGGGTTTCCCTCTCTGGGAAAAAAGTTTCCTTATGTAGAAATAAAGAGATGGATAAACTAGTCATGAAGATCCCTTCTGGTGTCATGTTTGAGAGCATTTGGTTTGGAGTCAGGCTCAGGATCACACCCCATTTCCAGTCCTCTGAGCCTCTGTAAAACTGACCTCCTGGTGTTTTATGAGGATTAAATGAGAGACTGACTACAAAGGACTTATCCCGGTGCCTGACACTCAGTGAACCCTCAGTGTCAGGGTTCATCATATGATAATGACTTACTGTTGCTCTATCATTGAGCTAACCTTGGAAGGCTTTCCCTTTCATGAAGGTTTACACAGTCAACCTTTCAGAGCAACATCTCAGTCTTTATTCTGGTTTATCACACTTGTTCAATAAGACCACTCTCCGTAGTGGACAGTGCGACTCTCCATTCAGCCAGCAGGGATATCAGAATGGCATGGCAGGAAGAGAGAACAGCCCCCAATAGTGGCTGAGAGTCACTCTTGCTTCCCCTAATAAGAAAACATCCATCAAGAAGGAGCTGGTTCAACCTCAGCGTAGTCAGACAGGTCTGGCACTCTGGGAGATGCCCAAGTTCATCCGTCATCGGGGCTCAGGTGTCCTCCCTGGGCTTTGGGAAGCATGGTTGGGTGCAGGGCAGGGAGGGGCTGGCCTTGCTGACAGAGAACAGAATCAGGGAGCTGGAGAGACAGGAAGCAAAGCTGAAGCCCAAACCAAGAAGCTGTCAGATGGTCTCACCTAAGTTCAAGAGGGCTGGCTAGATAGAGGGAGCCTGGAGGGGTGTTGGTCAGGTTTGTAGAGAATGATTGCCATCATACACCTCATCCCAGACCTCCTCCAGTCCCTACCTGTCCTGGAAACTCAGCCACCTCCCGGCCTGAGTGGAAAGCTGGATTCAGAGGGAGTGCATACCCTGTGGTGACCTTACCCTTCTCCTCTGGCTGGTTGGTGGGTTCCCTGCATGTCTGGCCATCAGGCGGACATTCTAGAAAGAAGACAGACATCTGGCTCCTCTGGCAGCTCCAGAGGAGCTCCCTGATTTCTAGCCAGCCACAAAGGGCACTTTCTTTTTTTGCTGGAGGTCATCTTACTGGCTGGGGCTTGAAGATGAGCAGTTCCCCTGAGCAGAGCTGGCAGCCCTTGATTGCTAGAAAGCAAGACTGACTGTATACCTCAGGCCCAGTGAGACTCAGCAAGCTCACACTGGTCCACCCGGGACTCGAAAGTCACTTCAGTCCTCTATTCATCCATTCCAAAGATGGTTATTGAGCGCCAGTTGGGTGCCAAGCCTTTGATAGGAGTTGGAGCTGACTCAGATGCACAGTTGGAAGGCCAGTGAGCCTTGGAGACAAAAAACCACCCAGAGCACTTGCTTCTCCCCGCTGGGGACAGTAGGCCATTTCCAAGAGCTGGGAGCTGCTGGAGAACAGCAACAGGGCTGTTCCGTTTGCTGGTGTCGCATCAGTGATGAGCGCAGCGCCTGGAAGCTAGGAGGCACTCGGAAAACTTCCTGGAGGAGATGCTTCTTCCAAAAGCGTTTGTGAGTGGATGGCTCCTGGGTGCCCCGGACCCAGACAGCCCAGATCTACAGCTATTCCTCTCCAGGGTGGTATGACATACACACACACACACACACACACACACACAGAGGCACCAGCTATGAGGCTCTGTACCGATGCCCAGCCAGGCCTGATGTGACTCGTTATAATGGCAGTGCCAAGAGGTTGGATGGTGATGGTGATGGTGGTGGTGATGTTTCTTCTCCAGTTGAGGAAATCGAGACTCAGGAAGTTTAAACGACTTATCATCACACCCAACTTCCAATGGAGAAGGAAATGGCAACCCACTCCAGTATTCTTGCCTGGAGAATCCCATGGACAGAGGAGCCTGGTGGGCTACAGCCCATGGGGTCACAAGAGTTGGACACGACTCAGCAACTAAACCACCCCCACCAAGTTCCAAAGGCTGTCTTCCCAGAGTGTCAGCACAGAGGACCTTATCAAGGAGTTTGGAGTGAGGGTGTGGAGGCTGGAAAAGCCTGGGGAAGGGCAAGAGGAGCTGATACTACCAGTTTAGGAACCAGCAGGAGGCAGGGCTTCCAGCCTAAACTCAGGATGGACCTGTGGTGTGTGTCCCTGGGTGGGGGCTTGGGATGAAGACCTCAGAGCCCTCATCCCTTTCAGTTCAGTTCAGTCGCTCAGTCGTGTCCGACTCTTTGCAACCCCATGAACCGCAGCACGCCAGGCTTCCCTGTCCATCACCAACTCCGGGAGTTTACTCAAACTCACGTCCATTGAGTCAGTGATGCCATCCAGCCATCTCATCCCCTTCTCTTCCCACCTTCAATCTTTGCAGAGCAATAATTCAGCAACTCTGATTGGCTGCCAGCTTGCAGAATGGGGTAGGGGAGGCTGAGGCTGTGGCAAGATGGAGCACTAGCTGTGTGTATTTCCTCCCAGCGACTGTGAGCAGACTGAGATGGGCCGAGACTCAGTTTTCACAGGTGGGGCCAAGGTGGGGTCAGGGACCCATGCTGTGTTTGTTCAGTAACCGAACCTCCCTCTTCCCCAGTAGCCCCTGCCTGTTTTAAGGTGAAGTGCAGATCTTTAAGTTAATAATTAGCTTGTCACAAGCTCATCAATGCCCCATCAAGGGAGTGGCAGAGGGAAGAAGGGGAGGCAGGGGACGGGAAGAGGGCCCAGCCCACACACCCCAGGCGGCTGCAGCCCCTGCTCACCTGGCCCATAATAAATAGGATGAAAGGCGCTCCTGATAAATGCCCGTGTCAGGGAGAGATTTTACCTTCACTCAGAAACAATGTAATATCTCGGCTATTACCCCAAATAATTTATCAATGTGTAATAGCTTTGTGCAGACCTCAGATAGGAGGGGAGCTGCGCTATCAGAGATGGATGTAGCCTACCTTCGGCTTTTAATTTTTAATGTTCGCAGCCAGCTTTGCATTAAAGGCCAGGTGTCATATAAAGCCTTAATGTAAGAGGGGAGTTCATGAATTCTAATCAAGGGAGGAGCGCTCCCTGGCTAGCTGCTGTCACCTCCCACTGTTCTTATTGATCTTTTATTTTCTCCCCTCCTGTTCTTCTAGCTCTTCCATCTGCCCCCCGCCCCCTCCCCTTCCCTCCACCTCATCCCTCCTTACCCTCCCTGCCCTGGGGACCCTTCCCCATCCCACTGTGGGCTTTCCCCTGCCCAAGTCTCAGCCCTTTCTTCCCCAGAAGAGGGTCTCTGGCTGGCTGGGCCTGGGCAGCAGAGATTCTGCAACCCCTGGACCAGATGGCCAAACTCCAGTGTGCACAATTCCTTTCCCTTTCCATTCATTCAGTCCATTTTTTAAAATTTATGTATTCATTTCTTTTTCTTTCATTCATCCAAAAAGTAGTTTTGAATGCCCACGAGGGCCCAGCTCTTTGTTTGGCCCCATGAACAAGGTTAGAGGCCGGAGAGGTGGCTTCTGTCCCTTGTCGCTGTTCAGTCACTAAGTCGTGTCTGGCTTTTGAACCTCATGAGCTGTAGTACAGCTCCTTTGCCCTCCACTCTGCCCCTTAGAGGGGTGTATAACCTTGTTGGCACAAGGCTCCTTCAACCAACCCATGTATACTTGTGATTTGTGACTGCTACGTGAGACTTAAAAGAAACCTTCAAACATCATAGTCTCAGTGAGGTCTTAGAGGACAGTCTTTTAAAATTTGAGCGCCTAACTACACACACACACCCTCATGGCCACCCCTGTCCAGCATTCATGGTCCCCAGCTCTGCTGCATTCTCCCCAGAGTGCTGACCACCTTCCGCCATGCTTTGTAAATTGTGTCTATTTTGCTTAGGGTCCATCTCCTTTTACAAGACTGTAAGCTCCAGGAGGAGAGTAATTTTGGCCTATTTTGGCCTGATGTGTCCCTGGTGCCTAGAACAGTGCCTGACACATAACGGATGCTCAGTAAATATTACTGATGAATTAAGCAGTCAAGAGTCAACCTCAGAGAAGACCAGTGGTGTCTGTATGGTGGGAAGGGGAGGCTTCCAGCCGCAGGCCTCTCCAACTCTTCTGCCCAGAGCCTGTTCCCGCCCCGAGGAATCCTGTTTAAAATGCCACTGCAGTTCCCCATAGGAACCACAGTCTTCCTCTGGAAGATTCCACTTCTCCAGGGGATCTTCCTTTTTCCAAGGGATCAAACCCAGGTCTCCTGCATTGAAAGTGAATGCTTTACCGTCTGAGTCTAGGTATGTGATCACTCACTCCAGGATCACACATCCTGGAGTATGAAGCCAAGTGGGCTTTAGGAAGCTTCACTATGAACAAAGCTAGTGGAGGTGATAGAATTTCAGCTGAGCTATTTCAAATCCTAAAAGATGATGCTGTGAAGGTGCTGCACTCAATATGCCAGCAAATTTGGAAAACTCAGCAGTGGCCACAGGACTGGAAAAGGTCAGTTTTCATTCCAATCCCAAAGAAAGGCAATGCAAAAGAATGCTCAAACTACTGCACAATTGCACTCATCTCACACACCAGCAAAGTAATGCTCAAAATTCTCCAAGCCAGGCTTCAATAGTTTGTGTACCGTGAACTTCCAGATGTTCAAGCTGGATTTAGAAAAGGCAGAGGAACCAAGGATCAAATTGCCAACATCTGTTGGATAATAGAAAAAAACAAGAGAATTCCAGAAAAACATCTATTTCTGCTTTATTGACTATGCTAACGCCTTTAACTGTGTGGATCACAGCAAACTGTGGAAAATTCTTAAAGAGATGGGAATACCAGTCCATCTTATCTGTCTCCTGAGAAATCTGTATGCAGGTCAAGAAGCAACAGTTAGAAACAGACATGGAACAACAGACTGATTCCAAATTGGGAAAGGAGTATGTCAAGGCTGTCTATTGTCACCCTGCTTATTTAACTTACACGCAGAGTACATCATATGAAATACTGGCCTGGGTGAAAACACAAGCTGGAATCAAGATTGCCAGGAGAAATTTCAATAACCTCAGATATGCAGATGACACCACCCTTATGTCAGAAAGCAAAGAAGCACTAAAGAGCCTCTTGATGAAAGTGAAAGAGGAGAGTGAAAAAGGTGGTTTAAAACTCAACATTCAAAAAACAAAGATCATGTGAAACTCCAATACTCTGGCTACCAGATGCGAAGAGCCAACTCATTGGAAAAGACCCTGATACTGGGAAAGATTGAGGGCAGGAGAAGGAGGCAACAGAGGATGAGATGGTTGGATGGCATCACCAACTCAGTGGACATGAGTTTGAGAAAACTCCAGGAGATAGTGAAGGATAGAGGACCCTGGCATCCTACAGCCCATGGGGTCGCTGAGAGTCACACATGACCTAGCAACTGAACAACAACAGCAATGAATGAATGACCCCTTCATGGCTCACAGCCTTGTCATGGTGAAAGGGCTTGAGCAACTCAAGGAAGCTATGAGCCATGCCCTTCAGGGCCACTCAAGATGGATGGGTCATGGTGAAGAGCTATGAGCAAACATGGTCCACTGGAGAAGGGGATGGCAACCCACTCCAGTATTCTTGCTTGGAGAACCCTGTGGATAGGATGGCATCCCTGACTCAATGGACACGAATTCAAGCGAACTCTGCGAGATCATGGAAGACAGAGGAGCCTGACTGGCTGCAGTCTAGGGGAATGCAAAGAGTCAGACATAACTTAGCAGCCAAACAACAACAGTGAATGAATGAATGACGCAGGAATGAATGTATATGCAGGTAACTCCCATAGAAACCCCTCAGAGCTAAAGATACAGACTCTCAAGATGCATTCCTCAGAATCACTTTTGGAGTTTCAGACAAACAACAAACCACCCAGATTCCTGGACCCACCCCAGTCTTGCTTAGAGAGCCCTTGGGAGATTCTGATGTTACCAAGGCACAGATTCTTGGGCCCCACCCTGAACGCTCTAGGGCTGGCTCTGAACAGTTAACAATCGCCTCCAGTGACTGGAGGAGTCAGAGCAGTTTGGGAACACTCCTTGTGCTCATCCCCCCTCGAGGGCTTCGAAGTGAGATCACACTTTTTTTTCCAGCCCTAGCCAGTCTCTGAGGCCCTCCACCAGTCCTCTGTGATTTTCAGGGCCGGAAGGGACACTCATGATCTTTCTGTTTCAGGGTTCCTCAACCTGCGGTGCTATTGACATTTGGGGTTGGATAATTCTCTGTTCTGGGGATTGTCCATGTTGGGCCAGATGTTTTGCGGCATCCCTGACCTCTACTCACTAGATGCCTGCAGCAACCTCTCCCTCCTCCAGATATGACAACCAAAAACTGTCTCCAGACACTGCCGGCTGTTCACCAAGGACAAAATCCTCTGGATTCCCCCATCAGGAGTCATTCCTGTCCTGCTTGGGACTCAGAAAGGCTCAATTCTTGGCCCGAGAGAAGCGACACAGTTAAGGTTTCAGAAAACCACTGGCGAGGCCAAGTTTTACCTTTACTCTTTGGGGTTCTTTCGCCTGAGCATAACACTTAAACTGACATGTGCTGTCTGCTTGCTCAGCTGCTTCGGTCGTGTCTGACTCTTTGCAAACCTACGGGCTGTAGCCCACCAGGATCCTCTGTCCACGGGCTTCTTCAGGAAAGAATACCGGAGTGTGTGGCCATGCCCCCCTCCAGGGGTCAAACCCGCCTCTTAAATCTTTTGCTAGCGCCACCTGGGAAGCCCCTAAATTGACATAAGACAGATCAACAGAGAGAAAAGCATACAAATATACTTAATAAGGGGACGACAGAGGATGAGATGGTTGGATGGCATCACCAACTCAATGGACATGAATTTGAGTAAGCTCCGGGAGTTGGTAATCGACAGAGGAGCCTTGGGTGCCGCAGTCCATAGGGTCACAAAGAGTCGGACACAACTGAGCAATTGAACTAAACTGATACTTAATAAATATTTTATATGACACAGGAAGACCCAAAGAAATGGCAAAACCTCCTTGCTTTTATATGAGGTTGAACAAAGAGGGACCATTGTGGAAAAATGACTTAACTGTGAGGGGAGGCTAATGAAAGATAATAATTATTTTAACAGGGTCTCTTTTTATAGCATTCGCTTAGTCTCAACTTTTTGTCCTTCATAAGAATGCTACTTTCCTTGGTATAAGGAAAACATCTTATGGGGGGGAGGGGAGGGCCACACACTGTGGCATGTGGGATCTTAGTTTCCTGACTAGGGATAGAACCAGCGCCCCCTGCAGTAGAAGTTCAGAGTCTTAACCACTAGACCACCAGCGAAGTTCCCAAGAAGGACATTTTTCTTATGAGAATTTTATCTCCTTTAAGAAGGGCTTCCCTGTGGTTCAGCTGGTAAAGAACCCACCTGCAATATGGGAGACCTGGGTTTGATCCCTGGGCTGGGAAGATTCCTTGGAGAAGGGAAAAGTTACCCACTCCAGTATTCTGACTTAGAGAATTCCATGGACTGTATAGTCCATGGGCTCGAAAAGAGTCTGGACATCACTGAGTGGCTTTCACTTTCACTTTTTAAGAAAGAGAAGCAAGATCAGAGTTTTTCCTACATTTGCTATTTTTCACGTGACTTTAACTCAAAATAGTCAATATGCCAGAGAGGCATCTTTTGGAATGGAACTTTCTGAGCTCCTTCATAATCAAAAATACAAATGAAAATTGCATGTAAAAAGATGCATCACAACAAAAATGGCAAAAATCTGGAAACAGTCAAAGTGACTAAATATGCAACTGGGTTTTGTTTTTTTTTTTAATGTATGGCAGTTTGCATGGTGGAATATTAGGCAGACATGAACATACTGATATTAAAAATTAATGATGTAGAATATGATTAAAGGTTACATAGAAAAACCAATTTTCACAGTGGGATGAAGAACATGGTCTCAATATTATTTAAAAAGTGAAACCAGAAGGACATAATTTTGTGCTATTTCATAATAGAAATGTATTTAATTTTTTCCTGATAAAACATTATTGTGAAAGTTGAAACAATACAGAGAAAGTGCAAGTTCTCCCTATACATTCTACTTCTCTGTCACAAGGCCAGACCAAGGTGTGAGGACTCCCCAGGCTGCTGCTGCTGCTGCTGCTGCTAAGTCGCTTCAGTCGTGTCCGACTCTGTGCAACCCCATAGATGGCAGCCCACCAGGCTCCCCCGTCCCTGGGATTCTCCAGGCAAGAACACTGGAGTGAGTTGCCATTTCCTTCTCCAATGCATGAAAGTGAAAAGAGAAAGTGAAGTCGCTCAGTCGTGTCCGACTCCCAGCTGAGTTGGACTTAATATAGGTTATGCTGATAATGGCATCTGGTTCCATCACTTCATGGCAAATAGATGAGGAAACAAAAGAAATAGTGCAGACTTTATTTTCTTGGGCTCCAAAATCACTGCAGATGGGGACTGCAGCCTGAAATCAAAAGACACTTGCTCCTTGGAAAAAAGCTATGACAAACCTAGACAGCATATTAAAGAGCAGAAACATTACTTTGCCGACAAAGGTCAGTGTAGTCAAAGTCATGATTTTTCCAGTAATCATGAATAGGTGGGAGAGTTGGACAATAAAGAAAGCTAAGCACCAAAGAATCGATGCTTTTGAACTGTAGTGTTGGAGAAGACTCTTGAGAATCCCTTGGACTGCAAGGCAATCCAACCAGTCAGTCCTAAAGGAAATCAACCCTGAATACCCACTGGAAGGACTAATGCTGAAGCTGAAACTCCTGCCCACCTGACTCAAGGAACTGACTCACTGGGAAAGATCCTGATGCTGGGAAAGACTGAAGGCAGGAGAAGTGGATGACAGAGGATGGGATGGTTGGATGGCATCACCAACTCGATGGACATGAGTTTGAGCAAGCTCCAGGAGTTGGTGATAGACAGGGAAGCCTGGCGTGCTGCAGTCCATGGGGTCGCAAAGAGTTGGACACCACTGATCGACTTAACTGAACTGATGCTGATAATCCTCAAGTGCACATTCAGCAACCATTTGGTGGGAATGAAGAGAAACACACTTACTAAACAACAACAGAAAATTCTAAATTTCTATTTCAAAATAAATCATTATTGAAAGGAAAAATGCTTTTTGTTTTCAATTATTTGAAACAGAAACCTATTTGAAACATGCAGGATATTATAAAAAATAATATAAACAAATTCTTAAATATCTAATGTTATTTGCTTTAGAACTTTTAGTTTCTAAGAAATATTGTGATCTTATAGCTATAGTATAAGTCTTACTTTCTTACATTTCCTCTCCTACTTGTACTTAAAAAATATCAGTATATCGAAAGTAAGTAAGTAAAGTCACTCAGTCGTGTCCGACTCTTTGTGACCCCGTGGACTGCAGCCCACCAAGCTCCTCAGTCCATGGGATTCTCCAAGCAGGAATACTGGAGTGGGTTGCCATTTCCTTCTCCAGGGGATCTTCCCAACCCAGGGATCGAACCCAGGTCTCCCGAATTGGAGGCAGATGCTTTAACCTCTGAGCCACCAGGGAAGTCCTATATTGAAGGTAATGTGTTATTCCTATGTATGTTTTTACTATATTAACTATGCATATGCTTCCATAAACAATTTTTTCTTACAATTAAAAATTGCAAATTATGTCAAATTGTTTTGATAGTCTCTTGCAATTTGCTTTTTAAATTTTGTGATTTTTCAAACTCATCCATACACACACACATATATATATTCATTGATTTCATTAATTTATTGATTTCAGCTGCTAGCTAGTATGACATTAAATCCTTAAACTACAGTTCATCTATTCTTCAACTGAAGTATAGTTAGTTTCTTTCCAATTTTTCTATTTCTAACAATAACTCATGAAATTCCTTATACAGATTTCCTTGTGTATTTGTGGGAGAGTTTGATTTCTCGGGTAACACTTCTCAAACTTTTTGACCTCAGGAGTCCTTTATAGCTTAACAATTCTTGAGGCCCCTAAGAGATTTTGTGTGGGGTGTTACATCTGTCAATAGGTATCAGAGCCACCAGTTTAGAAATAAAACTGAAAATTAAAAACATAGGTACTCATTAATTAAGACAATAAGCCATTCCATGTTAATATAGATAATATTTTTCTGTCTTTTTAAAAAATTAACTTATTTATTTTAATTGGAGGCTAATTATTTACAAAGTGGGTTTTGCCAAACATTGACATGAGTCAGCCATGGGTGTACATGTGTCCCGCATCCTGAACCCCTCTCTCACCTCCCTCCCCATTCCATCCCTCAGGGTCATCCCAGTGCACCAGCCCTGAGCACCCTGTCTCATGCATCGAACCTGGACTGACGATCTATTTCACATATGGTAATATACATGATTCAATGCTATTCTCTCAAATCATTCCACCCTCGCCTTCTCCCACAGAGTCCAAAAGTCTGTTCTTTACATCTGTGTCTCTTTTGCTGTCTCGCATATAGGGCCATCGTTACCTAGATAATAAATTTTTATAAAAATAATGTTTTTCAAAATAAATATAGTAAGATGAGGAGCGTTCATTTTTACAAATTTAATACCTGTTGTATTACATGGTTTTGGTTGAAGTCTATAAAGAAAAATTGGCCTCACATAGATACATAGTTAGAAAAGCAAAGAGTAATTTAGTAGCCTTTTCAGACAATTGTGGATATTGTTTGACAATATGCCAAAATCCAACAAATGGTTATTTCTTAAAGACCAGCTGCACTGTGAAATCTGAAACCATATTAATTAACTTTTTGTACATGCAGGCCTTCCCTGGTGCCTCAGTTGGTAAAGAATCCGCCTGCAATAAGGGAGACCTGGGTTCAATCCCTGGGTCGGGAAGATCGCCTGGAGAAGGAAACGGCTACCCACTCCAGTATTCTGGCCTGGAGAATCCCATGGACTATCCATGGGATCACAAAGAGTGGGACATGACTGAGTGACTTTCACTTCACATTAAAATGCAGTGATCTGTCTCATACTCTGAGCTGATCTTTTACTCATGATTTTTGTAACATCACACACTGATTATTTAGAAAATACATCCTGTGGATCTTCCAGTATTGGCACGTTTCAGCATTAAAGTTCGTTAACATCACCTCTGATCTTATCACAAAAGCCTTGAAGTGTGGGAAGCTATCTCGCTCACGGTGGCAGACACAAGTTTCCTAAAATTTGAAAGTTCCATTCTTATCATTAGCAATGTATGTTATCAGCTGTTTTCCTTAATGTGAGAGACTCACTTTATTTTTGAGAAAATGTCTGCCAAATAGCCAAATCTGAATAACCAGTGTGGTTTTTTGCTTGTTTGCTTTTTGGGCAATGCAGCAAGGCTCCTGGGATCTTAGTTCCCCATCCAGGGATTGAACCTGGGCCCCAGGTAGTAAAAGCACAGAGTCCTAACCGCTGGACCGCTAGGGAATTCCCCCAAATAACTATAGCTTGTGAATTATTCTTTCAAGGGAAAATAATGTCCCATTAAAAAACTGGTCAGCTGACCGTTCAACTCAAGATCGTTCCATGTGTGATTTTGCTCCAGACAGTTGTCCTCGAATATTCAACAGAAGGGCTTTCCTTACATACAATTCCCATTTCATCACAAAGATTTTTTAAAAGTCAAGGACTCTGGAGTCAAGACTTTAAAAACTAAATACTTTACAGCTCTAGGTACAACATTCTTTAGTAAAACTGGTTTCCCCTACAAAGTGCATGAGAATGCAGAGTGCCACGATGGCTGGGTATAGTTTGGGGCCACCACACTGATGCATGCTAAGTAATCAGTAGCCTTATGCACCGTGACTTTTATTTCTATACCGTCAGGGCAAATGCTAACACAGAAAAAGAGACAGATAACAGCTTAATAACATTTTGAAAAAAGTTTTGACCTTGTAGATCCCCTCGAAGCAGTTCTGGGATTAGACTTTGAGAATTGTTGCTTTAGAGTATCTAACCAGAAGCTGAATTGCTAGGATGGCTGAGCTGGTGACTCAGACGATAAAGAATCTGCCTGCAATATGGGAGACCCAGAGGTTAGACCCCTGGGTCGGGAAGATTCCCTGGAGAAGGGAATGGCAACTCACCCCAGCATTTTTGCCTGGAGAATTCCATGGGCAGAGGAGCCTGGTGGGCTACATACAGTCCACTGGGTCACAAAGAGTCAGACACACCTGAGTGACTAACTTGTTCACTTTCACTTTGGACGTGCACATCTCACCTTTTCTTGTCACTCCCAAATCACTCTTCATGTGGGTTTATTTACTCCCACCAGCAATGAGTAAGTTCTCAGCTCCCCAGATCCTGGTCCTTGCTTAGTATAGTCCAACTTCCCTTTTGCCAATATGGTGGATACAAATTAGTGTCTCATTTTGACATTAACCACATCAGAGCATTTCAAAGATACTGGGAATGTTCTTTCAAATCAGTTTTCTAATCACTCATATTTAGATGATGTTTATTGCACTCACTAATAATTGAGGTAATTGACAAAGATATAGATATAAAATATAAAGTCTCTTTCAACATATGTTTAAGAGGATTTTTTCCCCTAGCTTTCTTGTTAGCAAAACATTTCCCACTTCTCTTCATTTCCTTTTGCAATTTTCCAAATGAGAGAGCTTCTGGGGAATGCTAGTCTAGGGTTTTTAATCATTTATTTCCTGTAAACATTGCCAGCCCATATGTGATTTGCTTTCAGAACTGCAGTTGATTTCACTGCAGATGTGAGCGCACAGTTCCCAGGACTAGGGATGCTGCCTATAGGGGTTCCTTGCACCTTACATGAATAACTGCTGAAATGCTCATGATGGGTTTGTAGACGTTGGCAAACTGGCTGTGCTGGACTTCGTGAGAAATAGTAGATCAATCTTCAACATGACATCTTTCAGGGGACCTCCCAGGATAAGTTTGACTGTGTGTGATTTTTGCTTTACATGCTGACTTCACAAGCTAACCCCCATGGAGGAAGCAAGTCCATTCTGGACTTCCCTGGTGGTGCAGTGGATAAGAATCCGCTGCCAGCACAGGGGACACGGGTCCCATCCCTCGTCTGGAAGGATTCCACAAGCTATGCAGTAACTAAGCCCAAGCGCCACAACTCCTGAGCCCGAGCCGTAGGGCTGCTGAGCTCCAACTACTGAGCTGCAGCTATGAAGCCCCCACGCCTACAGCTTGTGCCCCGAAACAGGAGAAGCCACCACAGCGTGAAGCCCACGAACCTCAACGATGAGTAGCCCAGACTCACTGAAACTAGAGAAAGCCCGCGCACAGCTACAAAAATCCAGGGCAACCAAAATGATGGGTTTGTAGACGTTGGCAAACTGGCTGTGCTGGACTTCGTGAGAAATAGTAGATCAATCTTCAACATGACATCTTTCAGGGGACCTCCCAGGATAAGTTTGACTGTGTGTGATTTTTGCTTTACATGCTGACTTCACAAGCTAACCCCCATGGAGGAAGCAAGTCCATTCTGGACTTCCCTGGTGGTGCAGTGGATAAGAATCCGCTGCCAGCACAGGGGACACGGGTCCCATCCCTCGTCTGGAAGGATTCCACAAGCTATGCAGTAACTAAGCCCAAGCGCCACAACTCCTGAGCCCGAGCCGTAGGGCTGCTGAGCTCCAACTACTGAGCTGCAGCTATGAAGCCCCCACGCCTACAGCTTGTGCCCCGAAACAGGAGAAGCCACCACAGCGTGAAGCCCACGAACCTCAACGATGAGTAGCCCAGACTCACTGAAACTAGAGAAAGCCCGCGCACAGCTACAAAAATCCAGGGCAACCAAAATTAAATAAATAAAAGAAGCAAAGCCATTCTAAGCAGTTCCATGTGGGCCCCTGAATGAACAGGCAATGAGTTTTTCATTTATTTCTGTAAGTTTGTTGGTTTGGGTTCTCAGCATTTGTCCAACTAAACTGCGGGTTGGCAAACTTCTCTGTAAAAATCCAGATAGCAAATAGTTTAGGCTGTCTGAGCCACAGAGTCTCTGGTGCAGCTACCCACTCTGTGGAGGAGGGCACAAGCGTCACAGATCATAGGTAAACCGATGGTGTGGCTGTGTTACAAAAAATAGGATGAAGCTGGAGCTTGCTGCCTCCTGCTCTAGACTGCTTCTTCCTCTGGTTCCCTGGACAAACCCTTTGCTAATCCTTACGTGTCTATGCTTCCAGCTTGATGCTCTGTAGTTTACTTCTCATATAACTGTGCACATGTATATTGAATCCTTAATGGAAAAAAAAAAAAAAACTAAATACAAGAAGTCGAAAATGGAGGCTTCCCTGGTGATCCAGTGGTTAAGAATATGCCTGCCGTTGCAGGGGACAGTGCCATGGAGCACCTAAGCCCGTGTACCACAACTGCTGAGCCTGGGCCCTAGAGCCCATGGGCCGCAACTGCTGAAGCCTGAGAACCCTGGAGCCCTGGTCCGCAGCGAGAAGGGCCACGGCAGTGAGAGGCGCGAGGACCACACTCTGAGTAGCCTCCACTCGCTGCCACGATAGCAGCAGCGGCGTGCAGCAGGGCTGCGTGCTGTAGCAAAGACCCAACGCAGCGAAGAATAGATAAAATAAATATGTTTTAAAAGAAATTGAAAATGAAAATAATGTGGATATTCTGAAAGAACTAAAAAAAAAATAGATTCATCCAGATTTTGAAAGCTAATTTCTCTCTGTGTCTTTTTTCTGGGGGGGAGGGGGCTGTGCTGCACAGCTTTCAGTATTTTAGTACCCCCCACCAGGGATTGAACCCAGGCTACCACACTGAAAATGCCAAGTCCTAACCACCAGACCACCATGGGATCCCCAAATCTCTCTTAAAGTCAGCTGATTTCAGCATTTAATCACATCTACACAATATCATCAGAGCAAAGCCTCGATGAGTGTTTGAATAACTTGGGACTATAACGGAGGAGATCAAACCAGTTCATCCTAAGATAAATCAACCCTGAATATTCATTGGAAGGACTGACACTGAAGCTGAAGCTCCAATATTTGGCCCACCTGATGCAAAGAGCCAACTCACTGGAAAAGACCCTGATGCTGGGAAAGACTGAAAGCAGGAAGAGAAGGGAGTGACAGAGGATGAGATGGTTGGATGGCATCACCGACTCAGTGGACATGAGTTTGAGCAAACTCCAGGAGATGGCCAAAGACAGGGCAGCGTGGGGTGCTGCAGACCACGGGGTCGCAAAGAGTCAGGCACAGCTTAGTGATGAACAAGGACAACAACAACCTAGTTAAGTTGACAGAATAAAAATCATAAATACCAAACCCCAAGGCTTCCCATGGACCACATGGCCGTGAGTATCTGCACACACAAGCAGCGAGGATTGTTTTAAGCTTGGTTCCTTAAGCTCAGACTGGCTAGATGGGCAACTTAGCTTCTAGATAAATACGTATTGAGTCGGCTTTAAAGAAACCTTAGAGGCCGTTAGGCCCTAGAAGAAGGCATATGCCCTGCTCAGTTAGAACAAGCCCTTGGCGTCCCCAAGGCTCTGCTTTGGTTTCACCAGGGCTTTCCAAACTGTGGGTCACAACCCATGTGTGAAACATAAAATCAGTTTTGGGGTGGTTGATCCACACCTTTTTTTTTAACAAAAGGGAATAAAATAAAGATGGCAGAGTGCATCACACATGATAAGTATTTCAGGTAGGGCTGTGTGTGTGTGTATGTGTGTGTGTATCTCTTCCCATAACTCTGAATTAGTGACAGACATAAAAGGTCATGTATTATGTGGCTAATTTTTAATAATGAGATTTATAAATATTAACAATTAAATTATTCTGAGAATTTATATGCAAAGAAAGGTCATGTATTATATGATTTCTTCTATATGAAATATCCAGAATGGGTAAATCCACGTTATCAGAAAGTAGATTCATGGCTACCAGGGGCTGGGGGAAGGGAGAATGGGTGTGATTACATAAAAGATACGAGATGTCCTTCTGGAGTGATGAAAACGTTTTGCAGCTGGAGCAAGGTGGTGATTGTACAACACTGTGAATGCATGACATGCCACTGGATTGTACACTTTTTTTTTTTTTTAACAAAAGGGAATAAAATAAAGATGGCAGAGTGCATCACACATGATAAGTATTTCAGGTAGGGCTGTGTGTGTGTGTATGTGTGTGTGTATCTCTTCCCATAACTCTGAATTAGTGACAGACATAAAAGGTCATGTATTATGTGGCTAATTTTTAATAATGAGATTTATAAATATTAACAATTAAATTATTCTGAGAATTTATATGCAAAGAAAGGTCATGTATTATATGATTTCTTCTATATGAAATATCCAGAATGGGTAAATCCACGTTATCAGAAAGTAGATTCATGGCTACAAGGGGCTGGGGGAAGGGAGAATGGGTGTGATTACATAAAAGATACGAGATGTCCTTCTGGAGTGATGAAAACGTTTTGCAGCTGGAGCAAGGTGGTGATTGTACAACACTGTGAATGCATGACATGCCACTGGATTGTACACTTTTAAATGGTCAACTGTGTACATGAGTGTCACCTCAATGAAAAATTAGAAAAGAAAGAATACTGACTGACACCTGTGGGGAGAGAGCAGCTTCTGTCCTTCCACGTGCTCCACCCTCGCTGAAGACTCCATCCTTGAAGACCCCTGACCTCACACCAGGCAAAATGAGACAATAGAAGGTCCAGTTTGCAGGGAGAGAACAGGCCTCGCCCCTGTCTTAAAGCTCCTGGCATGCCACGCCTCCAGTCTGGCCATGTGCCAGCCAGCGCCCTCCTCCCGGGGGGTGCATGGAACAGCCCTAGAGTGGTCCCGAGCTTGGCAAAGGTCCCCAGTGTCCCCCGGATCCCCTTCCCAGGTCAGGCCCACAGGGGAGGCACCTCCTGGGTCCCTGCTGGCGACCAGTGGTCCCAGCTCCTCTAATCTGGCTGTCTGTGGCTAACACGGTGACTGTAACTGCCGTGAACTACAAATTAATTCATTCCTTTAGGCCTTGCTGTTCTGTAACTGGCTGTCACAGCGATCGCCCCGGGAGCTAATTGAGAGTTGCGATCCGTGGCAGTATTTCCATTAGCGGCATAATGACAGCAGCCAGAGCGCACACACAGCTGTACGCGGAAGCCAGAAACACAGGTACACACACGATGGTGGGAGCTGAATGCACACACAAATGCGCGCGCACACACAATACTCATTAGCCCCAGTTTGTTAGCACAGAGCCAAGCCCTGGTGCTGCCGGGGCTGCCCATATTTTGGGAGGCCTCAGGGGCTCAGAGCTGGGCCCTGGCATCCAGCAGAGGAGGGCAGAGGGTGCCCTGGCTGTGAGCGCCCCCTTCTGCTGCACTCCTCAAGGCTCCACCCAGGCCTCTGTTTCTCACCCTGCCTCATTTCCTTCAGCCAGTCCCCTGCACCCAGAGCCCCAGCTGCCCCTGTAGACACATGACCCCCACTCAGACGACTCTAGGCCAGCCTCTCCCCCAAGCCTGAGTGCTGTGTATCCAGCTTCTTATCTGACACTCCCACTTGGAAGCTGTGAGGGCACAAGGCACTAAACAAGGTCAAAACCAAGCTCATCATCTCCAGTCCTCCCCAGATACTTGGTCACCTTTAATGTCCCCCACTTCACAGTGTGGCAGTCATTCCATTTCTCAAGCCAGAAGCCAAAGGATCCAGGCTGGACACCTCCTTTCCCTCATCACTGACGGACCATCAACACCAAGCTCTGTGGATTTTCCCTTAAGACACCAGGATGCCGTCTTCCCCAGTGTCTTTCCTCCACCTTCTCCCTGGCTTCATTATGCAGAGTAATCTAGGCCCTGTGACGGCCTCTCTTCTAGGCTCACCTGATGCTCCAAAGCTCGCTGTCCTGCCCTGCAAAGACCATTTACCACAGGACTTGTCTTCAGCAACCGGACACAGGCAGGTGTTTGGACTCTTTTGTCTTTCTCCTTCTCTCATATATGTTGTAATAGCTACAGGAAGAAAGCAGTAGAGACATTTGTTTCTATGCACATTTGAATGATTCTTTCCTCCTTGGGAAGCAGAAACAGTAGTCTCTTTTGGTTTTTTAATTTTTTGGCTGCACTGGGTCTTCATTGCTTCACGTGGGCTTTCTGTAGTTGCAGCGAGTGGGGGCTACCCTTCCTTGTGGGGCACAGGCATCTCATTGCGGGGGCTTTTCTTGTTGTGGACCACTAGGCACGGGGGCTTCACTAGTTGCAGCACGTGGGCTCGGGAGTTGTGACTCGAGGGCTCTAGCGTGCAGGCCCAGACATTGTGGAATACGGGCTTTCTTGCTCCAAGGAATGTAGAATCTTCCTGGACCAGGGATCGAACCCGTGTCCCCTGCATTGGCAGACAGATTCTTATCATCCACTGCACCACCAGGGAAGTCCCTCCTTTGGTCTTAAGTAGCATCTTTAATCACCGTCCTTGGAAAGTTGCCTTCTGCCCATGTTGACCTTTAATAGCTCTTGAGACAGGNAGAAGCCAAAGGATCCAGGCTGGACACCTCCTTTCCCTCATCACTGACGGACCATCAACACCAAGCTCTGTGGATTTTCCCTTAAGACACCAGGATGCCGTCTTCCCCAGTGTCTTTCCTCCACCTTCTCCCTCGCTTCATTATGCAGAGTAATCTAGGCCCTGTGACGGCCTCTCTTCTAGGCTCACCTGATGCTCCAAAGCTCGCTGTCCTGCCCTGCAAAGACCATTTACCACAGGACTTGTCTTCAGCAACCGGACACAGGCAGGTGTTTGGACTCTTTTGTCTTTCTCCTTCTCTCATATATGTTGTAATAGCTACAGGAAGAAAGCAGTAGAGACATTTGTTTCTATGCACATTTGAATGATTCTTTCCTCCTTGGGAAGCAGAAACAGTAGTCTCTTTTGGTTTTTTAATTTTTTGGCTGCACTGGGTCTTCATTGCTTCACGTGGGCTTTCTGTAGTTGCAGCGAGTGGGGGCTACCCTTCCTTGTGGGGCACAGGCATCTCATTGCGGGGGCTTTTCTTGTTGTGGACCACTAGGCACGGGGGCTTCACTAGTTGCAGCACGTGGGCTCGGGAGTTGTGACTCGAGGGCTCTAGCGTGCAGGCCCAGACATTGTGGAATACGGGCTTTCTTGCTCCAAGGAATGTAGAATCTTCCTGGACCAGGGATCGAACCCGTGTCCCCTGCATTGGCAGACAGATTCTTATCATCCACTGCACCACCAGGGAAGTCCCTCCTTTGGTCTTAAGTAGCATCTTTAATCACCGTCCTTGGAAAGTTGCCTTCTGCCCATGTTGACCTTTAATAGCTCTTGAGACAGGGAGGCCTGGTGTGCCATAGTTCATGGTGTAGCCAAGAGTCCGACATGACTTGGCAACTGAACAACAACAACAAATCCAGGTGGACCCACGCCTTGGCTCACAATCCTTCTGCGTTCCCACCTGCCGCAGGGGGGCCGTCTTCCCAGCTCCTGCGGGAGGCTCTCTCTCCCCCCGCCCCATGGCCATTTTGATGGTCAGAACCAGTGGACATGTTGAGGGGCCTCACAGTCCATCTAGGGAGGAAACAGAGGCCTAAAGAGGAGAGGGACCTGCCTGGGTCACCCAGCAGGTGGTGAAGCAGCTGAGACCAGAGCTGGGTCTCTTGCCTCTTCCAGCCAGTTTGTGTACAAAGTGCTGTTCAGGGACTTTCCCGGTAAGAATCCACCTGCCAGTATAGGGGACCTAGGTTCAAACCCTGGTCCAGGAAGACTCCACACGCCATGGGGCAACTAAGCCATGCGTCACCACTATGGAGCCCACACTCTAGAGCCTGCCGCTCGGTCGATCCTGTCGTGTCGGACTCTGTGCGACCCCATAGATGGCAGCCCACCAGGCTCCCCCGTCCCTGGGACTCTCCAGGCTAGAACACTGGAGTGGGTTGCTCTGGAATAAAAGGAGCCCCGCGAGGAGGAGGCTGAGCAGCTCAACGAACAGTGGAGAGGTAGAGCAATGAAGACCGGGACGGTCAAACCTGAATGCTTTTTTAAAGTGCTGTTCAGCTATTTAAAAACACTTTCCTCACTTGTTTGTTACAGCCCTCTCCAAATTTCCATTTAACCTGGATCTCAGATTTTCTCCATAGGCTCCTGGAGAAAAAGGACGAGCACTGCCTCCAAAGTAGCATATAGCCAGCATGTGGCAGTAAAATAATAATAAACTAGTATAAGAATGATGTCTTATGTGGTATATATATATACACACACAATGGAATATTACTCAGCCATAAAAAAGAATGAAATCATGCCTTTTGCAAAAATATTGATGAAGCTAGAGACTTCATATTAAGTGAAGTAAATTAGACAGAAAAAGACAAATATCATTTGATATCACTTATATGTGGGATCTAAAATATGACACAAATAAACTTATCAATGAAACAAAAACAGATTCATAGACACAGGAAAAAACTTATGGTTAGCAAAGGGGAGAGCAGAGGAGGGAGATAATTTAGGAGTTTGGGATTCACATAGACACACTATTATATGTGACATAAGTAAACAACAAGATTCTACTGTATAGCACAGGGAACTATACTCAATTTCTTATAACAACCTATAATGGAAAAGAATCTGAAAAAGAATATTTTTTTCATATGTGTACAACTGAATCACTTTCTGTACACTTGAAACTAACACAACATGGTAAATTAGCTATGTTTCAATTAAAAAAAAAAAAAAAAGTTTGCCCTAAAGGAAATTTACTTTACTGGGGAAAACAAAGGAATGATAACTTTTAGACATTTAGGCTTACGGAGTTCATTCCCATAGATCTCCTCCAGGGACGATTGTATCCCTTAGAGGACACTTGGCAACATGTCTAGAAACATTTTCAGTTTCACAGTTGGCTTCTGACACTAACTAGGTGGAGGCCTTAGACTTAGACTCCCGAGTGTATTGACATTTCCCAACTGCTCTGCTTGCTCGTTCTCTGCCCCCAGCAAGCCTTGTCCTTCCTCTCCTTTCAGGCTCCACTCACATCTGTCCTCTCCCAGGACACTCCTCAGATGACTTCTAGTTATTCATTTTCTGCTCTCCTTTGAACACGTAAATAAGTGGAGGCAGTAGGTAGGTAAAATGCAAAGAGCTTAGGGCTGCGTGCCAGTTAGACCTCTTTGGACCTCTGTCGTTTTTTCTATGTTGAGAAAGTTGAAAAGTTTATTTGTAAGATCTTTTCTGTAGGAGGGTGAATAACAGCCCCCCAAGGACACCCATGTTCTAATCCCTGGGGAATGACTAATTCCTCTAACAGCTAGTTATTGAGCACTCACCAACCCTAGCACTGATCTAGACACAGGAGGAACAGTAGTGAGCAAGATAAATGCCCGCCCTCAAGGAGCTTGTGCCCTGCTTTGGGGGCAGCATTGGTCCTGCTGACAAAAATGTTAGCACACAGACATCTGAACAGGCTTTATGGTATTCAGAACTCTCTCAATAGTCATGTGTGGCAGGCTGCCCCATCCCCTGGGAGGGACACTGAGGTTCAGGCTGAGGAGCTACCAATTTCCTTGCTGGACCCCCTTCTAGAGTCCTCTACCCAATCAACAGAGTATTTCCACACATAAAGCCTCCCTGAAAATGAGCTCTCAACCCAAAATTACAAAGCACATGAGGAAATAATCTAACATGACTGAAAGTTGGCAGACATCAGAGATAAAACCAGATCCTCAAGAAATCCAGATAAAAAGACTACAGGCAGAACTCTGGGACTACACTAAAATCTGAACTGTACTCTCTCAAAGCGTGAATTTTATAGCATGTGAACAGCACCTCAATAAAGCTGTTATTAAACAGAAAGACCACAGGGTGGAGACCACAATATACACATGTTTGAAATGATTACAGTCACATTATCTTCTTGTGGAATTATTTAAGAATTAGAGAAAACGTATAATTGACATAAAATGTAAGTAGTATTAATTAGAGTTATTCAGTGATTATTAATTTATTCTCATTTCCACATTTCCTAAGCTCCTTATCATTTATCAAAATGTACCTGTGCTGTGTCCCATTCCAGTAAAGCCTTAATACCATGTTCTCTCAATTCTAAGGTCCAATCAACAGAGTATTTCCACACATAAAGCCTCCCTGAAAATGAGCTCTCAACCCAAAATTACAAAGCACATGAGGAAATAATCTAACATGACTGAAAGTTGGCAGACATCAGAGATAAAACCAGATCCTCAAGAAATCCAGATAAAAAGACTACAGGCAGAACTCTGGGACTACACTAAAATCTGAACTGTACTCTCTCAAAGCGTGAATTTTATAGCATGTGAACAGCACCTCAATAAAGCTGTTATTAAACAGAAAGACCACAGGGTGGAGACCACAATATACACATGTTTGAAATGATTACAGTCACATTATCTTCTTGTGGAATTATTTAAGAATTAGAGAAAATGTATAATTGACATAAAATGTAAGTAGTATTAATTAGAGTTATTCAGTGATTATTAATTTATTCTCATTTCCACATTTCCTAAGCTCCTTATCATTTATCAAAATGTACCTGTGCTGTGTCCCATTCCAGTAAAGCCTTAATACCATGTTCTCTCAATTCTAAGGCACCATTGATTGCAACTGTTTTTTAAAGTTTTTTTAATAAAGCAATTTATCAAATGTACTTATCTACTATAAGTTGCACTCTGATTTTGGAAATATAAAAAATGTGAAAAACATTTAAACTTATAATACCTGATAAAATTATTTGAGGTAATGTGATTATGATGCTGCTGAGTAGTTGACTTCATGTTTTATGACCCTAAATCCTAGATTATCTGAAGGCTGGCAGCTAGAGGCTGCCAGTGTTAGAGGTGGGACCATGAGACTGTGTCACAGTGATGCATATTTTCCCTCAAGGCAGTGGTGCTCATAGGTGGCTCCACAGTGGAAATTGTTTTCAGAGCACGCAGACATCACCAGGCCCAGTGCTACATCTTTCTATGAAGGACCCTGTAAGCCTCAGAGTTTGGTGTCACCAGTCTTCCTGGGGCTTCTCCTCCTCCTGAACCCATTCCCTAGCTGTGAAAGGGAAATGAATCATATTTTCCAAAGCACCACTACAAGTTAAGGCTTATTTGGCTCAAAGTCCAGAAGGATGGCATTCTCTTTCTTCTCGCCTCCTCTGTTCCTCCCCATGAGAGGGGATCAACTCTTCAGGAAAGAGCACTATGGCTGGGGCAGTGCCCATTACAAAGATTTCAAGGATCTACTATTGCCCAGGATGACAAGGCTGGGACCAGAAGGGAGGACAGAGGGAGAAAAAGGCAAGGGGCAGGGAGACGAGTGGAGAAGGGATTTTCAGGTGTTCATCCATGTCCTCTTTGGACCACCCTGAAAGACCATCTAACAGTAGTGATTTAACAACAGGATCTAACAATTCATGGCATAAAGCACTCACAGAAGTAAGTGTGAAGTTCAATCCCTCTCACTCAAGAAGGGGAAGCTGGAAAGACTAGGCCATCAAGATAAGGGTCTTAGTATATGCCAGTGTCTCTCAAACTTCACCAAATCACACAGACCACCTGAGGAGCTTGTCAAAATGCAGGCTGTAATTTAGCAGATCAGGAGTGATGCCTGAGATTCTGCATTCCTGACAAACTTCCAGGGGATGCCCATACTGTTGCGGATCTAGGAACCGCACCCTAGTAACAGTTGCATAGGAAGTACTGGACCAATGTTCATTCATTCACTCATTCATTCAAGCACCCAAAAAATATTTATTGAGCACTTATTACATGCCAGACAATATCCTAAGGGCCAGAGATACCAAATAGAAAAAAAAAAAAAAAAAAGTCACACATACATACACAAAACAGAGCTAAGATTCTACATGAACAAATATATGATTGAATCAATCAATCAGTGGTAGAAGGTTGTGGCTTAGTGCAAAATAGTAATGAAGATGCAATCAAACAAAAGCTCTCCTGTGATCATTTATCTTGCAAACCCCACTATGCGTTCACTAAGGAAGAGGGTGGGAACAGATGAGAGAAGGGAGGGAAACGTGGCCACTCACCAGCAGCGTGACCTTGGGTGTGTTCCTGACGTCTCTGGGCTTCAGGTGTTTTTTTTCTTATAGTTATAGTTTGTTTTTTTTTTCCGGCTGTGCTGGGTCTTTGTTGCTGTGCAGGCTTTTCGCTGCAGCAACCAAAGGCTGCTCTCTAGTTGCAGAGCACAGGCCTCTCATGATGGTGGCTTTTCTTGTTGCAGAGCACAGGCCCTCGGGCACAGGCTCAACAGTAGTGGCGCACGGGCTTAGCTGCTCCACAGCATGCGGGATCTTCCCAGACCAGGGATTGAACCTGTGTCTCCTGCACTGGCTGGTGGATTCTTGACCACTGAGCCACCAGGGAAGCCCTTTGGGAGCTTTGGAAGGAGGAGCCTATTCTAACTGCACACCAGCATTGTGAGGATTAAACTAGAAAATGTACCCAAATCACCTGGTCCACGTGCCTGGCACACCGTAGGCACTTGACACATGGTGGCTGCTATCGTGTTACTATTTATCACTGACCCAAGTGTGAAAGTCAGCCGCCCGGGCCCATGTCTCTCCCCCACCACTGCCACTCCACCTGGAGCTCGCCCTCCCCCATCAGCCGTGCCTCTGGGAGCCACAAGACCACCCTGGTGAGCTGTGCAGCTTACTGTGAAATGCGCTGCATTTTCTCCCCAGCTGCCTCCTGATTGCAGTATTTACTTTTAATCTCCTGTGCCTCAATGCCCGATAAAAACTTTGTCACATTAGATGGTGACAGATGGGGAAGAGAAGGGAGGGAGGCCTGCGAGGGAGCGTCCGGGCCACTCAACAATCCTTCAGCACGCCAATTACGTCCTTCGGTGCTCCGCGGCGTGGGCACCCATGTCAGCGCAGAGGGAAATGGAAAAGCATAAATAAAGACAAAACCAGGCTCGGCGAGGCTTTAATCTGCAGGATAACATTTCTCATTTGTGTGAAATATCACTGGATTCTCTCCCTCTGCTCCGGGGACACACACGAGTGCACACGCCGGGAGGGAGACAGGGGTTCCCAGCTAAGCGGGAAGTTAACTGAGCACAGGCGCCTCCTCCGAGCTGGGGTGAACCCACCCCGCGTCCCTAACCTGGCTGTCAGCACCATCGCTTCTGCGTGTTTGCAGGGTGTAAAGTGGAAGAAGGGAGACGGCAGCTGACAGAAAGAGGAATCTAGGTGGTTAAGAAGCTAGCAGTGTGATAATTATGAGTGTGCAAGGGAGAAGGGCTGGCTGCTTTCACAATAATAGAATAATTATCTCGTAATAATCCCTGGGATTGGGGCCTAACACTTTCCAAACCTTTTTCTTTCACAGGTGAACATCCTGATCCTCAACTCTGTGAAGCAATTAAAGATCCTCGCCCCGCGGTGAGCTTCTCCCAGTTTGCCTGTTCTCTCTCTCTTCCTGGAGATGTAGCCTGGGAGAGTGTGTTAGGCTACCAGCCCCGCAGTGACCAAGCACCACAGACGAGGCGGCTTAGAACAATGGAAATGTCTTCTCTCACAGTTCTGGAGGCCACACGCCTGCAAGCGAGAGGTTGCCAGGGCCAGGCTCCCTCTGAAGGCCGGAGGGGAGGATCTTTGCCTGCCTGTCCCACTTCCGGAAGCCCCAGGCACACCTTGGCTTGTGGAGACCTACCTCCAGTCTCTGCAGCCTCTTCCCATGGCTCTCTCTCTGTGTCCAAATGACCCTCTTTTATAAGGACACCAGTCATGCTGGAATTAGGCCCACCCTAATGACTTCATCTTAGCTTGATTTTAAAAAGTCACAGGTACAGGGTTTAGAACTGAAATATATCTTTTTAGGGGACCAAATTTGACCCATAACAGAGAGGTACAGTTATGGGAAAACCTGTTTGGAAATCAGACCAGCTTGTGTTCAGACATCAGACCTGTAGAGAGCTGCTGAGTCTTCCGCTCTGGGCGCGCGGGGAGACCCTGAGACCACCCTCTCCCACCGGAGGCCGCGTGCGTGCGTGCGTGCGTGCGTGCGTGCGTGCGTGCGCTTTCATCCCTGTCGGACGCTTTGCCTATTCTGGGTAATTCATGTAAATGGAACTTCACAATAGGAGACCTTGTTGTCAAGCTTCTTTCACCTCGCATCTTGAGGCTCATCTGCACGGTGGCACGTACCAGTTACCATTGTTGAGTCGCTTGGTCGTGTCCAACTCTTTTGCAGCCCCACAGACTGTAGCCCACGAGGCTCCTCTGTCCATGGGATTCTCCAGGCAAGAATGCTGGAGTGGGTTGCCATTTCCTTCTCCAGGCGTTCTTCCTGACGCAGGAATCGAACCCATGTCTCCTGAATTGGCAAGCGGATTCTTTACCAATGAGCCACCAGGGAAGACCAGCATGTGTCAGTACTTCATTCCTTTTTACAGCTAAATTTTACTCCATTGTGTGGATATACCACCCTTTGTTTATCCATCATTCGTTGATGGGCATTTCAGTTGTGCCCATCTTTTAGTTACTGTGCCTGCAATGTAGTTTTGATAGAAATTTTGTTAAAGTATCTGTTTATTCCAGCCAAGTGGACATTGAAAGAACAGTTAGTATGGTTATTCTGTTTGTATTCCAAATGGGCATTTATAATGGGTATTGTCAGTCGTGATCTGACTCTTTGCGACCCGTGGACTGTAGCCCACCAAGCTCCTCTGTCCATGGGATTCTCCAGGCAAGAATACAGGAGTGGGTTGCCATTTCCTTCTCCAGGGGATCTTCCCGACCCAGGGATCGAACCCAGGTCTCCCACACTGCAGGCAGACGCGTTAACCTCTGCACCATCAGGGAAGCCCAATATGGAATCAAATGGAATAAAGGATTTCTAGAGAAGTCCTTTATCTTCCCTTCCTCCCTCTCACTTCCTCACTCCCAAAGGTAGGAAAGGAGACAATGAGAAAAATCTCTTTCTCTCTCAACCTTTCTCACCCTCTTCTCCTGTCCCCTTCTCTTTCTCCTCCCTCTCTGTTCTCATCCGTTCATTTATTCAAGAAATATTTCTCAGGACCCCTATGTAGGGGCCCTGGGCAGCATAGCTAACTTTCAGCTCCAGGTCCCAGGACATCATGGCTTGGCCCCAAACCACAGATGCCACTCGAGCTTCTGGTGGCAACTTCCCATTTGCCCTTCAGAGCAGAGACAGCATGGCTGGCACGTGGACTGGGCTTCCATCCAAAGGGCAAAGACGGCCAAGTTCAAAAGGTGAAGAGACCTGGGGAACTTCCGAAGATCCAACTGCTAACAGCCACACATCCCCAGTGAGGACAGGGTGCTTGTCCAAGGGGCTCCCAAGAACACCTTGACCCTGATCACCCATGGGAGCCCTGAAGACTTCCCTTGTCCTGAGGCTAGGACCTGGGGTTGGGGGAGTCAGCTTGGTGGACTATTAAGCAAGCTGATAAGGCCTCTGGTGAGAGTGAGTGTAAACTGGGCATATAAGATATAT
The DNA here is from genome assembly GCA_006410675.1 of Oreotragus oreotragus. Classification (NCBI taxonomy): domain Eukaryota; kingdom Metazoa; phylum Chordata; class Mammalia; order Artiodactyla; family Bovidae; genus Oreotragus; species Oreotragus oreotragus. The sequence continues at coordinate 97,516 of SJYX01012826.1, read as the reverse complement.
GTGGCTGTGCTGGGTCTTCACTGCGGCACTCAGGATTTCTCTAGTTGTGCCGAGCAGGGGGCTACTCTCTAGTTTTGGCACATGGCCTTCTCATTACGGTGTCTTCTCTTGTTGCAGAGCCCAGGCTCCAGGCACGTGGGTTTCAATAACTGCAGGGTGTGGGCTCAGTAGTTATGGTTCACAGGCTCTAGATCAAGGGCTCAAATAGTTGTGGCCCATGGGCTTATTTGCTCCATGGCTTGCAGGGATCTTCCTGGACCAGGGATCAAACCCATGTCTCTTGCATTGGCAGGTGGATTCTTTACCACTGAGCCACCAGGGAAGCCCCATAATATTGTTTTTAATTAACTATATATTTTTATGTTTAACAAAACTACCCACATTTCATTCTTACGCAGATTCACGTCTTTCAAAACACTCCTTCTGTTGCCTTCATAAGATCCTGCATAAAAGTCACCTTCAGGATTGGTGTTTGAGTCCATACATGTGGGGTTCAGACATGAGATTCCAGATAAACAATACCCATGAGGTGACCAGTGGAGCATGCAATACAATAAACTGGGGTACTTGTAAATTTTGGATTCCTGGGTCTCGCATGAGAAGAGCGCCTCTTTCTTACCAGTACCCTCCCACCAATGTCCAAGAATTGGATCTCACTGGTCCCAGTGTTTCTGGCTTGAATCAAGCTCCATCCTGAATCAATCACTTTGAACAGAGGTGGGGGCAGCAAGGGAACACTCTGTCAGACAAGACAACAGGAGAGCAAGGGAGGGTGTCTGCTGATTGTAAAGAGAGACAGATTTCAAGCCGAAGAGGAAGCCCTTTCCAACAATGAGAGCCAATCAGTATCTGATAGGCCATGACTTAAGAACTGAGCCCCGGGTTACGCGAAGTCCTCCAGCAGAGGCTGATGATCATAAATCAGGTTTGCTACTGAGGAGTTTCTCTATCAAGTAAAAAGCTGGGGTAAATGAAGGTCTCGCATTAGTTCTCTATGGCTATTCTAACAAATTGCCACAGCGTAGTGGCTTAAAACAACACAGAGGGCCTTCCCTGGTGGTCCAGAGGGTAAGAATCCACCTTGCAATGCAGGGGACATGGGTTCGATCCCTGGTCGGGAAACTAAGAGCCCACATGCCATGGAGCTACTAAGCCCACGCACCACAACTAGAGAGTTTGCATACTGCATTGAAAGATCCCGCTTAATGCAACAAAGATCCTGGGTGCTGCAACTAAGACCCAATGCAGCAACCTCCACCTCCCCTGCTCCCCCCCCAAAAAAACCCACTCAGATGCATTCTTTTACAGTTTTATAGGTTAGAAATCTAACATGAATATCACTAGACTAAACTCTAAGTGTCAGCAGGGCTGTGCTCCTTTCTGGAGGCTCTGGGAACAGTCTGTTCCCTCACCTTTTCCAACTTCTAGGACCAGCTGCGCTCCTTGATCTATGCTCCCCTTCTGCCTCCTTCAAAGCCAGCAACAGTGGGTTGAGTCCTCCTCCCATCACATCTCTCTGCTCTCCTCTTCTGCCTCCCTCTTCCATCCTGAAGGAGCCCTGTGATTATGTTGGTCCCACCCAGATAATCCAGGATAATCTTCCTATTTGAAGGTCGACTGACTAGTATAACTTTACTTCCCATCTATAAATTTACTTCCCTTTTGCCACATAATGTAACATATTCCCAGGTTCATGGGATTAGAATGTAGACACCTTTGAGGGCCACTATTCTGCTTACCATAGGACCTCCATGTCCCATCCTAGCCAGAGATTCAGTGGTCCCCATAACTTGTTGTATTGCTGGGTCTTTTCAAGTAGGACAAAGATTCAGGCACCATCGGGCACAACAGTAATACTTTTCAAACCCCCTAAGAGCACGTCACATGTTAATTGTTTGCTTTGAAACCAGAAGGCAGGTTACACAGTAATTACATCTTTTTGCATGCGTGCATGCTCAGTCACTTCATTCTTGTCTGACTCTTTGCAACCCTGTGGATTGTAGCCCACCAGGCTCCTCTGTCCATGGGATTCTCCAAGCAAGAATACTGGAGCAGGTTGCCATACCCTCCTCCCAGGGATCTTCCCAACCCAGGGATTGAATGCACATCTCTTGCACTGGCAAGCAGATTCTTTACCCATTGAACCATCTGGGAAGCCCATCTCTTTGTCTGTTAGCAGCAATTACACTCCAGTCTGCAGGAGGTGTAGAATGACTGTGGGCTCAACCTCATTCTAAGGAAATGCTGTTAAGGATCTGTGTAACAAAAGACCCATTACAAAGCACTCGAAATTATAGTGCTACCTGCATTAGAAAAGTCCCTGCCATCTCTCAGAGAGGAGATAGAGAGAGAGTGGCAGAGAGACAGCAGGGGAGGGACTTGACTCCCCTCAGCCCCATGAAAGTTGGAGTGTTCTGGGCCTTGGCCCAAAGGTGATGATATATAATAAGAGTGGCTCTTCATTGCTACTTCCTGGGTGACAGGCATGGGGCTGGGGCTTTACACATCCCAGAGCCAAGTTTCTGAGTGATGCGACTCCTTCAGGGCCTTCCCAGGCTGACAGGAACACGCCAGAAACATGTTTCAAGGACAGAGGGGCTGAGGCCTCCAGGGATGGGACGAAGAGGGCTGAGTATGGCCTGGGAAAGGCATTCAGGCGTCAGCCGGCCAGAACTATCCTGAGCCAACCCGCACTCTTGGCAAAGGCGTGCAGGGAGAAATAGCACTGAGCAAGAGGAATAGAAGAAAGAAGCTTCTTTTTAAAGCTTGCAGCTTGGAGCAGAAGAGTGAGGCTGGGGCTTCCCTGGTGGTCCAGGGACTAAGAGTCCATCTTACAAAGCAGGGCCATGAGCTCCATCCCTGGTTAGGGACTAAGATTCCGCATGCCGTGGGGCAACTAAGCCCACACACCGTGACTAGAGAAGGCCTGAGGGCCACAGTGAAGACCTAGCATTCAGTTCAGTTCAGTTCAGTCGCTCAGTCCTGTCCCCATGGACACCATGGACCGCAGCACGCCAGGCTTCCCTGTCCATCACCCACTCCCAGAGTTCACTCAAACTCATGCCCATTGAGTCGGTGACGCCATCCAACCATCTCACCCTCTGTCGTCCCCTTCTCTTCCCGCCTTCACTCTTTCCCACATAGCCACAAAGAAGAAGCGTGAAGCTGGCCATGGGCTCAAGCCGGGTTAAGGAGAGTCTTGTCTTCCAGGTTAGTGTATTTATTCCTTCACCATCAGGAACCATTGAGAGAGTGGGTTGGGACATGGTTGTACCCTTTAGACAGATCTTTCTGTCAACTGTATAGACCTGGGATGAGCAAACTTTTTCTATAGAGGACCAGATAGTAAATATTAATATTTTAGGCTTTGCACACCATCTGCTTTCTGTCATAACAACTCAACTCTGCTGTTACAGTGCCAAAACAACCAAGACAATATCTAACCAAATGAGCACAGGTCTGTTCCAATAAAACTTTATTTGAAAAGCAGGCTGGGGGGTCAAATTTTCCCATGGGCCACAGTTTGCCAACCCCTGGTCTAGATGATGGATTTGAAGAATATGTGTATCCTGTGCTCCTGTAACTCAAGATTCCCACCCACTGCTCTTGTATTCATTGGCATATTTAAGTGGGTCATTGGACTGGCTGAAATAATAAAAGTTACAGCCATTTATCATATTAATATAACTTTTTATAGCTTATAGGGCTCTCTCTCGTAAACTGTTTCACATGATCCATGCATAAGTTGAAGACACGAGGACTCAGAAAAGTTAAATGACTTGCTCGGATTTGCACAGTTCTCAGACACTTTTGAATCTGTTTGAGATCAACTTTGCCAAGGATCACGTCTCTTTCCCAGTTTCATGTTTTCCTCTTATTAATAAGAAAACATAAAGACTGAGCAGTTCAGGCTTTCAGGGTGTAGTAGGATGGTGGGAACTCCTCCCCAAATTCCAAATTCCATAGTGCTGCCTGAGGAGCAGCAAGTGGAGCAGGCCCTGGGCTCCAGCATGTGGCTGGGCTGCAGAATGGGGAAGGTTGTGGGGATAGTGGCAGGGTCTCATCTCTCCCTCTGCACCCAGCCAAGAAGATGACTCCTTCCTCAGGAGGACAGCAGCTATATCCAGGAGGTCAATGCCTGGGACCTGGCTTCAGAAATCTCATTCATTCATAAGGATGATGGTGACATCCATGTTAAAGCAATACAGAGCTGAGGAAAGATATGCAGGGAGTTGAAGATTCAAGCAATTTCCTGGAGTGGAAGGAACAAGGAAAGCTTGGCATTACAGGTCCAAATTCAAGATGATAACCCCTGCCTGGAGACTAAGAGAAGAAAACGGCAACCCACTCCAGTATTCTTGCCTGGAGCATCCCACGGACAGAGGAGCCTGGTGGGCTACAGTCCACGGGGTCACAAAGACTCAGACATGACTAAATGACTACACACACAGAGGTTAGGGACCCAGTTCATGATAATGGCTCTTGGTGTATAAGGCAGAGGGGTTGGTGATTCCAATGACTGGGCTTCCCAAATGGCATTTAGTGGGTGTGTGCAAGGAGACTGGTGTCCAAAAACACACAGGATAATCCTGCCTGACAAAGATGGCCTCTTGTCTCACGTGAATTTCAGAACTTCTATTGGACATTCATGTAATTGTAAAACCTGATCTGAATGATCTGAGCCCAGAGCTGACCACTTTTTTACATGCAAACACAAAACAATCTTCTGAGACATTTTAACATTATTATATTTCCAGCAATTCAAGTCTTGTAAATCAAAGTGAAACTCAACTTTGTTTTATTCAACACCTGCCACAGACCGTTCACTATTTTAGAAAATGAAATCACAGAACGGAGACCCAACCTACAGTATTTCAGTCATTAGGCAGTATGTATAGGTCTATACTTGTGGAGCTGTCAAATTTACAGTGAATCTCAAATAAGTGCAAGCTTCCAACTCCTTTTGTAAGTTTTTAGCTCATATTTTGAATTGATTATAGACTGGTAGCTCAGATGGTAAAGAATATGCCTGCAATGTATGAGAGCTGGATTTGATCCCTGAATCAGGAAGGGCTCCTGGAGGAGGGCATGGCAACCCACTCCAGTTTTCTTGCCTGGAGAATGCCATGGACAGAGGAGCCTGGAGGGCTACCGCCTATAGGATCATAAAGAGTCGGACATGTGATCTATAGGATCACAAAGCACAAATGCATGCATAGGTTATATTATCTGGGAACTGCATTTTAGCCCAGTGAAGGAGGCATCAATACATTTGGTGAGGGAGAGAGGTGGGATTGAAGAACTGGTAGGGCTGATGCCACCCACAGCCCGCTGACCATCCCTGTCCCCTTGAACCCAGGCTGGGTGTTACCCATCTCTGCGCCAGAGTATTTTAGCCCTTTGCTTCTCCCTGTCTTAGCTCAGGTTGATAGAACAAATACCAACTGGGCGGCCTAAATGACAGTTTCTTGTCTCTTATAATTCTCAATTGTGGAAGTCCAAGATCAGAAGGCCAGCCTGGGTTCCTATGAGGGCCCTCTTCCTGGCGAGTAGATTGCCTTTTTGCTGTGTCCTCACATGTCCAAGAGAGAGAGACAGCTCTGATCCCTTCCTCTTCTGAAATGGGTACTAATCCCATCATGAGGGCTCCACAATCACAACCTCTTCTAAACCTAATAACCTCCCGAAGGCCCCACCTTCTAATACCATTGCATCGAGGACTGAAGCTTCAACATATGAATGAGGAGCGGGGGAGGAAGGGCACAAACATGCAATCCACAGTACTTCATGTACTGGTTTAGATTAATTTAGTCAACAAATAAGGGAGCCAGGTTAATTGTAAGACAAGGTGGTGTACTTCCTATGCTGCTGCTGCTATAGCTGCTAGGATGCTTCAGGCGTGTCCGACTCTGTGCAACCCCATAGACGGCAGCCCACCAGGCTCCCCTGTCCCTGGGATTCTCCAAGCAAGAACACTGGAGTGGGTTGCCATTTCCTTCTCCAGTGCAGGAAAGTGAAAAGTGAATGTGAAGTTGCTCAGTCGTGTCCAACTCTTCGCGACCACATGGACTGCAGCCCACCAGGCTCCTCCGTCCATGGGATTTTCCAGGTAAGCGCACTGGAGTGGGGTGCCATCACCTTCTCCGATACTTCCTATGGGGAACATGAACATGAATAAAGTGTGGTTCCTGTTCTCCAGGAATTCACAGCTTAGCTGGGGTGTTTCAAGACCTATTCCCTCCCATCTCCAGGATCTGGAGATAAAAATGCAGTAGCATCAACAGCAACGAGCAGTATTTCTCCAGCTCTCCCCACTACCCACTATCGGTCAAAGTCCATCTAGATGTTTCCTGGGAATTCCTAACAGATATGTCCTCTGGTCTCATTACAAAGCCCTCTAGCCCACAAGTGGCAAAACCCTTGTGCCTCCTTGGCTGGATGCAGCCCAGCCACTGAGAGCACTTGCCCTCATCAGCATTGCCCCTGTGGCTGCTGGGAGGTGAGAAATGGGCACAGCCACCAACATTGCCGCTTTTGCCAGCAACCCCCTTTATCAAGGCTGGGATAGGTGGTGGGTATCACCCAGGCCTCCCAAAGAGCCCAGCATCCTTCCTGTACCAGAAGCTCCCACCACAGCTACTGCTGCCACGTCCTACTCCATAGCCCCCTGCTGTCATGGGCATGGCTAACACACTGTGCCCTGGGGACTCCGCCATGCTGGAGCCACCTCTGCTGCGCGGAGAAGGGAGAATTCCTCTGAGCACCTCCCCCCTCCCCCCAACCCCCATCAAGGGTGCTGGCTTGGGCACCCAATTGCTCAAGGAGATTTGGAGTAAAGATGACCTTTCTAGGGAGGAAGGTGAGGGCAGATTTAGGGTCAGAATGCTTGCTTTTACATCCAGATCTGCCATCAACTGCATGGCCTTGGACAAGAAATTAAGTTTCTGAGCCTCAATTTCCATGTCAGAAACACAGGTAAGACAACAGTAACTACTTCAAAGGTTTTGTATGGAGATGAATGATAATAATAAGGCTTAAATAGCATTTCATATGAAACAAGAACTATTCTAAGAGATTTAAGCATCACGTCTATTATCGTTCCCCTTTTACAGAGTGGGGAGCTAAGGCACACAGTAGTTAACTTCAACTGCCAGAGGTCACATAGCTAATAAATGATATAGCCAGCATTTGAACCCAGACCCTTCAGTTCCAGAGGCCACATACTTCACCTCTGTGCCACACTGTTCCCTCATGGGAAGCCCTGTTTTCAGTGATTTGCTTGAAAGAACTTGTGTCATCCTACACAATCCTAGGACATAAGAACTGGTATTATGCCCATTTTGCAGAGGAGGCAACTGAGGCAAGCAAGAATAAGCAAACAGATTACAGGAGATACTGCACTTAAAGTGTGTAGCACTAATTACATGTTAGCCTGCTTTTCCTGGGACTTAGACATGCACCCAGGGGCTGGGCTGGGGGAACTCTCTGAGGTCCGGGATCTCCACAGTGCCACAAACCACTGAAATAAGGCCAAATGAGGTTAGTGCCCCTGGAGTGCCTTGGAACACCATCATATTCTTCTTTATTGGCCATTTTCAGATCCCTAGGCAGCTTTCTTTCCGGCTCTCTAGAGTCCACATGCCTTTGTTTGGATCTTACTTCTGTTGTTGAGTCCTAATCATGCACAAGAAATATGACCTTTTAGAAATTCCACTTCCACATCAGTTATGTACATAAAATAACATACTGCTCCTCAAAGTGTGGTCCGTGGACTAGCAGCATCAACATCAGCTGGGAGCTGGGTGGAGATGAAGAATCTCAGACTCCTCCTTACGCCCACTGGATCAGAGTCATTTTAGCAAGATCCCTGGAGATTCGTGTGCATGGGTATATCCAACCCGTAGCACTGTTAGTGGGAGGACGATAATGATGAACCCCAGATATTTAGATGGGGTAATAGACAACCAACTCTTGAAGTTTTTAAAGGAATGGGAATACCAAACCACTTTATCTGTCTCCTGAGAAACCTGTGTACGGGTCAAGAAGAAACAGAATCTTGCATGGAACAACTGACTGGTTCAAAACTGGGAAAGGAGTACGACAAGGCTGTATATTGTCAATTTGCTTATTTAACATCTATGCGGAATATAACATGTGAAATGCCAAGCAGGATGAATCACAAGGTGGAATCAAGACTGCAACAAGAAATATCAACAACCTCAGATATGCAGGTGATACCACTCTAATGGCAGAAAGCAAAGAAGAAACTAAAGAGCCTCGTGATGAAGGTGAAAGAGGAGAGTGAAAAAGCTGGCTTAAAACTCAACATTCCAAAAATTAAGATCGTGATGTCTGGTCTCATCACCTCATGGCAAATAGATGGGAGAGGCGGTTCAGTTCAGTTCAGTCGCTCGGTCGTGCCTGACTCTCTGCAACCCCATGGACTGCAGCACGCCAGGCCTCCCTATCCATCACCAACTCAGTCGGTGATGCCATCCAACCATCTCATCCTCTGTCATCCCCTTCTCTTTCTGCCTTCAGTCTTTCCCAGCATCAGGGTCTTTTCCAATGAGTCAGTTCTTCATATTAGGTGGCCAAGGTATTGGAGCTTCACCTTCAACATCAGTCCTTCCAATGAATATTCAGGACTGATTTCCTTTAGGATGGACTGGTTGGATCTCCTTGCTGCCAAGGAAACTCTCAAGAGTCTTCTCCAACACCATAGTTCAAAAGCATCAATTCTTTGGCACTCAGCTTTCTTTATAGTCCAACTCACATCCATATGACTACTGGAAAAACCATAGCTTTGACTAGACGGACCTTTGTTGGCAAAGTAATGTCTCTTTTTTTTTAATATGCTGTCTAGATTTGTCGTAGCTTTTCTTCCAAGGGGCAAGCTTCTTCTTTTAATTTCAAGGCTGCAGTCACTATCTGCAGTGATTTGGAGCTGCAGTCGCCATTTGCAGTGATTTTGGAGACAGACAGATAAAGTCTGTCACTGTTTCTATTGTTTCCCCATCTATTTGCCATGAAGTGATGAGACCGGAATCCATGATGTTAGTTTTTTGAATGCTGAGCAGCTTTTTCACTCTCCTCTTTCCCTTTCATCAATAGGCTTTTTAGGCTGAGCACTGAAGAATTGATGCTTTTAAATTGTGGTGCTGGAGAAGACTCTTGAGATCAAACCAGATCAATCCTAAAGGAAACCAACCCTGAATATTCATTGGAAGGACTGATGCTGAATGAATCTCCAGTCCTTTGGCCATCTGATGTGAAAAGCCAACTCACTGGAAAAGATCCTGATGCTGGGAAAGATAGAAGGCAAAAGGAGAAGAGGATGGCAGAGGACGAGATGGTTGGATGGCATCATCGACTCAATGGACACGAGTTTGAGCAGACTCTATGAGATAGTGAAGGACAAAGAAGGCTGCAGTCCATAGGGTCACAAAGAGTCAGACACAGCTCAGTGACTGAACAACAACAACAGACACTTAACGGATAATAATAACTGGCTTTGTCTAAGAGCTCATCAAGTGCTAAACCCTTAACATGCATTATTCCACTTAATTCGCATAATGTCCTGTCAGGTGGTTTTTAGAATTGCTGCTTTGGAAATGAGGAATCCAAGATCCAGGAAGTTCATGTGATCTCGCAGCCAGTAGAGAGTAGAGGCAGGTGCCTCCAGAGTCCACCGCATCCACTACAAGCCTGGATGTTTCCAGAGCACTGTCATTAGGCCTCCTAATAATGCTCCCATTAATATGACAATACTCACTTCCACTAACTGAATCTCTCTGATGTGTCAGAGAGTGAGCTCCATGCATTCTTAGGTGGTCTGACTCTCAGAAGTCCTTTGAGGAAACAATTTTCANTGGACTGGTTGGATCTCCTTGCTGCCAAGGAAACTCTCAAGAGTCTTCTCCAACACCATAGTTCAAAAGCATCAATTCTTTGGCACTCAGCTTTCTTTATAGTCCAACTCACATCCATATGACTACTGGAAAAACCATAGCTTTGACTAGACGGACCTTTGTTGGCAAAGTAATGTCTCTTTTTTTTTAATATGCTGTCTAGATTTGTCGTAGCTTTTCTTCCAAGGGGCAAGCTTCTTCTTTTAATTTCAAGGCTGCAGTCACTATCTGCAGTGATTTGGAGCTGCAGTCGCCATTTGCAGTGATTTTGGAGACAGACAGATAAAGTCTGTCACTGTTTCTATTGTTTCCCCATCTATTTGCCATGAAGTGATGAGACCGGAATCCATGATGTTAGTTTTTTGAATGCTGAGCAGCTTTTTCACTCTCCTCTTTCCCTTTCATCAATAGGCTTTTTAGGCTGAGCACTGAAGAATTGATGCTTTTAAATTGTGGTGCTGGAGAAGACTCTTGAGATCAAACCAGATCAATCCTAAAGGAAACCAACCCTGAATATTCATTGGAAGGACTGATGCTGAATGAATCTCCAGTCCTTTGGCCATCTGATGTGAAAAGCCAACTCACTGGAAAAGATCCTGATGCTGGGAAAGATAGAAGGCAAAAGGAGAAGAGGGTGGCAGAGGACGAGATGGTTGGATGGCACACCGACTCAATGGACATGAGTTTGAGCAGACTCTATGAGATAGTGAAGGACAAAGAAGGCTGCAGTCCATAGGGTCGCAAAGAGTCAGACACAGCTCAGTGACTGAACAACAACAACAGACACTTAACGGATAATAATAACTGGCTTTGTCTAAGAGCTCATCAAGTGCTAAACCCTTAACATGCATTATTCCACTTAATTCGCATAATGTCCTGTCAGGTGGTTTTTAGAATTGCTGCTTTGGAAATGGGGAATCCAAGATCCAGGAAGTTCATGTGATCTCGCAGCCAGTAGAGAGTAGAGGCAGGTGCCTCCAGAGNGCATTATTCCACTTAATTCGCATAATGTCCTGTCAGGTGGTTTTTAGAATTGCTGCTTTGGAAATGGGGAATCCAAGATCCAGGAAGTTCATGTGATCTCGCAGCCAGTAGAGAGTAGAGGCAGGTGCCTCCAGAGTCCACCGCATCCACTACAAGCCTGGATGTTTCCAGAGCACTGTCATTAGGCCTCCTAATAATGCTCCCATTAATATGACAATACTCACTTCCACTAACTGAATCTCTCTGATGTGTCAGAGAGTGAGCTCCATGCATTCTTAGGTGGTCTGACTCTCAGAAGTCCTTTGAGGAAACAATTTTCATCCTCATCCAAACCAAGATACTTAGATCAGAGAGGTTAAATAATTTGCCCATAGTTGCACAGCCAGAAAGTGATAGAGTCAGGATTCCAAAGCCCAGGTCCTCCACCCAGAGACTATGCTGCTTCTTCCTGGCTTCACCCTGTCCTGCTCTGGTTTTTGTTTGTTTGTTTGTTTGTTTTTGTCCACGTTACTCATCATGTGGGATCTTAATACTCAGACTAGGACTTGAACCTGCATCCCTTGCAGTGGAAAGTGTGGTGTCTTAACCACTGGACCACCAGGTAAGTCTCCCTCCTCTGGTTTTCAATTGTGTTTCCACCATAATTTCATGAGATCTGCCCTTATGCCCAGGCAATGGGGTCCCTGCGCCCCTACAGCCACTCTGTGCCAGGCCCTCCCATAAATCACAGCAAGTAGGCTGTCGGCTTGGCAGAGGGGGAAGGGGCGAGGGGGCGAGCAGCCAAGCAGAGGGGAAGCCGGTCGCCGGCCCGGTGGGGCTGTGCTGGGAGGACCGTGTCCTCCCAGCACCTTCTGCCTCCACGAAGCCCTGGGAAAAGAAAGAGCAGCGGCAAGAAGCAACCATGGGGCTTCTGCCAGCCTGTCAGCAAACACTCCTAGCCCCCGACACCCCTAACCTAGGAGAAGCCCCCAAAACAGGTCATTTTTTAATTGAATACGGTATTAATTACCACGTGCACCATTAACGGTTTGTGGGATTTGACTAATTAATGTAATAGTTTTTGAGTCACGCTCATTAAATATGAAAATTACGCTGGTGAAAGATATTGGTTTCATTATCAATCTTATATGGACAGGATGGGGGCAGGGACCGGCGGCAGATGGGATGGACCCCTGCCTGCCTCTTCTAGCTGCAGAGAGCTTTATTGGGGTTCCACAATCAAGGGGAGCCCACAAGGGCCTGGTGGAGGAGAGAGGGAAGATGATCCTGAGGGAATGCTGGGAGCAAGCTCTCATGAGGCATGACCTCTGATGAGGCAGTGACCACACAGGGCTCTGAAAACCAGATCCCTGGGTTCCTTCATAGCACAGACTTGTGCAGGTGAAAACCCTCTCTTAGATTCATTCATTCATTGAGGTATGGTGTGGCCGACACTTGTGGCCCACTGTCTAATACAACGCCCAGCCCAGCCTCTCACTTCCAGCCTGCCTCCGCCTCAGGCTTACAAAAGGAACTATTAGATTCTTAGATGCACAGCCTCCTTTGCAGCTAAGGATGGTCATGTGACACAATGTGACCAATAAAACTTAAGGGAGAGGAGCAAGATGGAAAGAATAGCTATTGCTGGCATCCCTGTTCCTTGTCTTCTGTTTGGAGCTGTGGCAGCTGTGTTTTGAACATGAGGGAAAAGCCAAGAGACAGGCAATTAGGTGCAGGGAAATGCTGTTTGATTCCCCTTACACAAGATATGTAGAAGAGTCAAATTCATAGAGTCAGAAAGTACACTGGTGGACGCCGTGGGCTGGGGGTGGAGAATGGGGAGTTAGTGTGGACAAAATTTCAGTTCAGGAAGGTGAAAAATTTGGGAGATGATGATATTGAGAGTTGCACACCAATGTTAATGGACTTAGGGCCTCTGAACTGTACAGTTATATATAGTTTAAAAAGTATGCTTTGTATTACATGACCTTTACCACAATAAAAAATATCTATATATGTTAAAAGCCCAGAGACTTGCAGATATGCTGGCCCTGATGCTGTTGAGCCACTGAACCATTCCTAGGGTCATCAGACTCTGTTCTTGGAGAAAAAAGTAATCCTCTATTTGTTGAAAACACAATAATGGTTCTTTCTGTTATTTGCATCTCAAAGTGTTTCTAATAGATACACTTGATGAAGGCACTAGACTAGGTGTGGCGAGAAAGTCAAGTGAAGTGAAAGTCGCTCAGTCATGTCTGGCTCTTTGCGACTCCATGGGCTATACAGTCCATGGAATTCTCCAGGCCAGGATACTGGGGTGGGTAGCCTTTCCCTTCTCCAGGGGTTCTTCTGAACCCAGGGATCGAACCCAGGTCTCCCTCATTGCAGGGAGACTCTTTACCAGCTGAGCTATCAGGGAAGCCCAGAGAAAGTCAAAGAAGCTTACAATTTAATCACCATAAAGAGCAAAAAAGATTTTAAAATTTCTAAAATACTCTCCATTTATGTCAGCCAATGCCAGCTGTCAGTTGCGCAGCTTCCAAGGCTTGCTCTTCAGCTGGGGAGCCCCATAGAGCCTTATGATTACTTACAGCTGGGACACACCCCCACCCTCCAGTGCCCATGACCTGCTGGTTCTCAAACATTTAGAGCATCGCCCACAGATACAGCAGCCTGAGTTGTTCAAAGGAAGATGCGCGGGGTCATCCAGGAAGCCTTTGTGGTCAGGGCAGGAGGTGAACTGGGCTTTGAAGGATGGACAGGATTTCCAAAGGCAGAAACGGAAGAGGGGAGGAGGGGACTGCTGCCTCTGGTAGGTGAGGAAGAGACGGCAAACAGGCCCAGAGGTGGGACAAGGGAAGTCCATCTCAAGGGTTAAAAAGTAGCCCCGATCAGTTACAATGGAAGGGGGAGAGTATGGGATCCTTGCTTTCTGACCTGCTGAACCCCATCCCCGCCCCTGTGGACAGGCTGCACCACTGCAGAGAATTCACAGAAACAGCAAGATGTAGAAGAGAGCCTTGAGCACAGGGTGACCGATAAACTGTATTCTTCCTGCTTTGTACAAGATCTGACACATGCCCAGATGGCACTCAATAAATGCTAATGAAATAAACAGACATAGGTCAGGGTAGTAGAAATAATAACAATGACCATTGAATGGGAACCTGGTATGTTCCAGGCACGGTCCCAGGCACCTCACATGTGTTACTTCCCTTTGATTTAACCAGACCGATTTGAGTTCTAACTATTCCCTCCCAAGCTCTCAGGTCCTCTCATGCAAGTTTGTTGACTTCTTTGAACATCAGTTTCCTCAACCGCAAAATGGTGAGAGTAATATCTGATTGATATATTTATTCTGGTGAGTAATTAGATGGCTGGATGGCATCACTGACTTAATGGACATGAACTTGGGCAAACTCCAGGAGACAGTGAGGGGCAGGGAGGTCTGGCCGTACTGAGTCCATGGCATCGCAAAAAGTCAGACAGGACTTAGCGACTGAATATCAACCGCAACAAGCATAACACCACCAAGAGTGGCTCATATCTATTGAGTATGTGCTGTAGGTCAGATCCTATGCAAAATGTGTAATGTTCACTATCTTATTTATTCTTAGCCAATACGGTAGGTACTTTTATTATCTGCCCATTACAGACAAACAGCTTGAGGCTCAGAGAGGTTAAGTCACTTGTCTAAGGCCACATAACTGGTAATAGGAGAATCCTAGAAAAGCTCATTCACGCAGTGGGTAGAAATAAAGAGAAGGGAAGACAGACTCTTTTCCTGGAAGAGCTTTTCACGTGACTGAGTAGCCTGAAAGGTAGCAGCCAGCAAACAGGGCCACCATCCTGGAGCGCCCGTTGTACAATCCTGCAGAGAAGGCACTTGGCAGGGCAGGGCTGGGTCATCCCCAAGAAGTGGGGGAATTTACTTTGCCTACAGCAAAAGTGTAAATGAATAGAAGTTTCTTTTCCTCCCATAATAATACATCTGGAAATGAAGTTGAGGCTTGGGAGCCTAGTTGCATTGCATGCATGCTCAGTCATGTCCAACCCTTTTGTGACCCCATGAACTCTAGCCTGCCAGACTCCTCTGTCCGTGGGAGTTTTCCAGGCAAGAATGCTAGACTGGGTTGCCATTTCCTCCTCCAGGGGATCTTCCCGACCCAGGGATTGAAGCTGCATCTCTTGCATTTTCTGCACTGGCAGGTGGATTCTTTACCACTGTGCCACCTGGGAGGCCCCTGAGGCTTGGGGGCAGTGCTCTATGATTCAGATTCTTTACAGCCTCCCATATGTTGGCTTGGGTTCTTAAGCTTACCACCTCATACTCACAAAACAGCTGCCTCATCTCCCAACATTATATCCTCATACTACTATGCCAAGCAGGAATAGAATGGGGAGAAAGGCCCTCCCCTTTTATCCAAGGTAACAAACCTTCCCTGGAGTTTTCTACAAATTTCTTTTTGCAGGTCCTGGTGAGGCCCAAGTGACATGGCCATATCTAGCTGCAAGAGGCACTGGGAAAATGAGTATGTGACTTTGCATCCCGTTTAGAGCAAGACAGGTAGAACAGAGGGGGCTTTGGAATGGCTTTGGGTAGCTGTGATGTCTGTCACACAAGTTCACACAGCTTTGCAGGGCAGACCTGGGACTGGTTAGGGTCCTGCAGGGAGCTGAGTGAAGGAACTGAGCGTCAAAGAATTGATGCTTTTGAACTGTAGTGCTGGAGAAGACTCTTGATTGTCCCTTGGACTGCAAGGAGATCCAACCAGTCCAACCTAAAGGAAATCAGTCCTGACTATTCATTGGAAGGACTGATGCTGAAGCTGAAACTCCAATACTTTGGCCACCTGATGCAACGAAAGAACTCACTGGAAAAGACCCTGATGCCAGGAAAGATTGAAGGCAGGAGGAGAAGGGGATGACAGAGGATGAGATGGTTGGATGGCATCACCGACTCAATGGACATGAGTTTGAGTCAGTTCTGGGAGTTGGTGATGAACAGGGAACCCTGGCATGCTGCAGTCCAAGGAGTCGCAAAGAGTTGGACACAACTGAGCGACTGAACTGAACTGAGTGAAGGAGAGAGACCCACTTGGGCCAAAAAACTCTTTCAAGGGGGCCCAGAGCAGACAGGAGAGATTGCAGCAGAAACGAGGAAGGCAAAGGCCCTCAGAGGAAAATCATAGTCCCCTTCACTCTGGGCTCTCTCCTCCTGAGCGCTGGGGAGGGACCTGGGGATGCTGGGCCAGTTGGCGACAGTGAGTGGCTGCAGCGTGAGCCCTGGGGGCCGGAGGTGGGGGGGCCGCGCCAGCTCCGTTGTGTTTACGGCCTTGGCTTGGCGGGCTCCGGGGCAGTTCAGGGGGTGTNTGGAGAAAAAAGTAATCCTCTATTTGTTGAAAACACAATAATGGTTCTTTCTGTTATTTGCATCTCAAAGTGTTTCTAATAGATACACTTGATGAAGGCACTAGACTAGGTGTGGCGAGAAAGTCAAGTGAAGTGAAAGTCGCTCAGTCATGTCTGGCTCTTTGCGACTCCATGGGCTATACAGTCCATGGAATTCTCCAGGCCAGGATACTGGGGTGGGTAGCCTTTCCCTTCTCCAGGGGTTCTTCTGAACCCAGGGATCGAACCCAGGTCTCCCTCATTGCAGAGAGACTCTTTACCAGCTGAGCTATCAGGGAAGCCCAGAGAAAGTCAAAGAAGCTTACAATTTAATCACCATAAAGAGCAAAAAAGATTTTAAAATTTCTAAAATACTCTCCATTTATGTCAGCCAATGCCAGCTGTCAGTTGCGCGGCTTCCAAGGCTTGCTCTTCAGCTGGGGAGGCCCATAGAGCCTTATGATTACTTACAGCTGGGACACACCCCCACCCTCCAGTGCCCATGACCTGCTGGTTCTCAAACATTTAGAGCATCGCCCGCAGATACAGCAGCCTGAGTTGTTCAAAGGAAGATGCGCGGGGTCATCCAGGAAGCCTTTGTGGTCAGGGCAGGAGGTGAACTGGGCTTTGAAGGATGGACAGGATTTCCAAAGGCAGAAACAGAAGAGGGGAGGAGGGGACTGCTGCCTCTGGTAGGTGAGGAAGAGACGGCAAACAGGCCCAGAGGTGGGACAAGGGAAGTCCATCTCAAGGGTTAAAAAGTAGCCCCGATCAGTTACAATGGAAGGGGGAGAGTATGGGATCCTTGCTTTCTGACCTGCTGAACCCCATCCCCGCCCCTGTGGACAGGCTGCACCACTGCAGAGAATTCACAGAAACAGCAAGATGTAGAAGAGAGCCTTGAGCACAGGGTGACCGATAAACTGTATTCTTCCTGCTTTGTACAAGATCTGACACATGCCCAGATGGCACTCAATAAATGCTAATGAAATAAACAGACATAGGTCAGGGTAGTAGAAATAATAACAATGACCATTGAATGGGAACCTGGTATGTTCCAGGCACGGTCCCAGGCACCTCACATGTGTTACTTCCCTTTGATTTAACCAGACCGATTTGAGTTCTAACTATTCCCTCCCAAGCTCTCAGGTCCTCTCATGCAAGTTTGTTGACTTCTTTGAACATCAGTTTCCTCAACCGCAAAATGGTGAGAGTAATATCTGATTGATATATTTATTCTGGTGAGTAATTAGATGGCTGGATGGCATCACTGACTTAATGGACATGAACTTGGGCAAACTCCAGGAGACAGTGAGGGGCAGGGAGGCCTGGCCGTACTGAGTCCATGGCATCGCAAAAAGTCAGACAGGACTTAGCTACTGAATATCAACCGCAACAAGCATAACACCACCAATAATAGCTCATATCTATTGAGTATGTGCTGTAGGTCAGATCCTATGCAAAATGTGTAATGCTCACTATCTTATTTATTCTTAGCCAATACGGTAGGTACTTTTATTATGTGCCCATTACAGACAAACAGCTTGAGGCTCAGAGAGGTTAAGTCACTTGTCTAAGGCCACATAACTGGTAATAGGAGAATCCTAGAAAAGCTCATTCACGCAGTGGGTAGAAATAAAGAGAAGGGAAGACAGACTCTTTTCCTGGAAGAGCTTTTCACGTGACTGAGTAGCCTGAAAGGTAGCAGCCAGCAAACAGGGCCACCATCCTGGAGCGCCCGTTGTACAATCCTGCAGAGAAGGCACTTGGCAGGGCAGGGCTGGGTCATCCCCAAGAAGTGGGGGAATTTACTTTGCCTACAGCAAAAGTGTAAATGAATAGAAGTTTCTTTTCCTCCCATAATAATACATCTGGAAATGAAGTTGAGGCTTGGGAGCCTAGTTGCATTGCATGCATGCTCAGTCATGTCCAACCCTTTTGTGACCCCATGAACTCTAGCCTGCCAGACTCCTCTGTCCGTGGGAGTTTTCCAGGCAAGAATGCTAGACTGGGTTGCCATTTCCTCCTCTAGGGGATCTTCCCGACCCAGGGATTGAAGCTGCATCTCTTGCATTTTCTGCACTGGCAGGTGGATTCTTTACCACTGTGCCACCTGGGAGGCCCCTGAGGCTTGGGGGCAGTGCTCTATGATTCAGATTCTTTACAGCCTCCCATATGTTGGCTTGGGTTCTTAAGCTTACCACCTCATACTCACAAAACAGCTGCCTCATCTCCCAACATTATATCCTCATACTACTATGCCAAGCAGGAATAGAATGGGGAGAAAGGCCCTCCCCTTTTATCCAAGGTAACAAACCTTCCCTGGAGTTTTCTACAAACTTCTTTTTGCAGGTCCTGGTGAGGCCCAAGTGACATGGCCATATCTAGCTGCAAGAGGCACTGGGAAAATGAGTATGTGACTTTGCATCCCGTTTAGAGCAAGACAGGTAGAACAGAGGGGGCTTTGGAATGGCTTTGGGTAGCTGTGATGTCTGTCACACAAGTTCACACAGCTTTGCAGGGCAGACCTGGGACTGGTTAGGGTCCTGCAGGGAGCTGAGTGAAGGAACTGAGCGTCAAAGAATTGATGCTTTTGAACTGTAGTGCTGGAGAAGACTCTTGATTGTCCCTTGGACTGCAAGGAGATCCAACCAGTCCAACCTAAAGGAAATCAGTCCTGAATATTCATTGGAAAGACTGATGCTGAAGCTGAAACTCCAATACTTTGGCCACCTGATGCAAAGAAAGAACTCACTGGAAAAGACCCTGATGCCAGGAAAGATTGAAGGCAGGAGGAGAAGGGGATGACAGAGGATGAGATGGTTGGATGGCATCACCGACTCAATGGACATGAGTTTGAGTCAGTTCTGGGAGTTGGTGATGAACAGGGAACCCTGGCATGCTGCAGTCCAAGGAGTCGCAAAGAGTCGGACACAACTGAGCGACTGAACTGAACTGAGTGAAGGAGAGAGACCCACTTGGGCCAAAAAACTCTTTCAAGGGGGCCCAGAGCAGACAGGAGAGATTGCAGCAGAAACGAGGAAGGCAAAGGCCCTCAGAGGAAAATCATAGTCCCCTTCACTCTGGGCTCTCTCCTCCTGAGCGCTGGGGAGGGACCTGGGGACGCTGGGCCAGTTGGCGACAGTGAGTGGCTGCAGCGTGAGCCCTGGGGGCCGGAGGTGGGGGGGCCGCGCCAGCTCCGTTGTGTTTACGGCCTTGGCTTGGCGGGCTCCGGGGCAGTTCAGGGGGTGGCTGAGAGCCAGGTGGGGGCTGGGGAAGGCAGCACCTGCAGGGTTGGGGGGATGAGGGAAAAGATGGAGGGAGGGGTGAAGTGGGGAGAGGGAGAGCGGGACAGTGAGTGTATAAAAACTAAGCCCTGGTTGAAAGACCATTTCATTTATTTTAAAGAAAGAATTAAGGATGCTGCTTGAGAAAAACAGAGGAGAACCGAAAAAATAAATAAAAGGCCAAGACAGAACAATAGACAGAAGGACAGGAAGGGACAGGAATTAACAGGGCTGGCACCAGATAAGAAGGGGGTACATCTCAGAGGTGGGGGAACTTGCTTGGGTCTCAAAGAATGGCTTTGAACTTGGCTTCCCTGACCCCAAAGGCCAGACTCTTCACCAGGCCACTGGCTGTGCCTAAGACATCGTGAAAATGGAAGCAGGAGGTTCTGGGGACCTGACGGGCTGAGGGCAGAGAGGCCCCAGGTGGAAATCACCTGAGTCGGGGAGGAACTTGGTGCCCCCACGGCAGTACTGGGGACCAGCCCCAATCAAATGCCCTCGGGGGGTTCTCTTCAGCCTGTGCTGGTAATGTCCATCCCTGGTGGAACGGCGCTGCCTCCCTGCCTCCATCAGGTGGGGCGCTGCCTAGAGATCAAGGGCTCTAGAGTTAGACTGTCCGGATCCAGATCCTGGCTCTGCCATGTCAGATAACTACTTAAATCCTTATGCCTCAGTTTTCTCTTATGGAAAACAAGGGTAATGATAGTTTCCATCTAATGGAGTTGTTACAGGTATTCAATGAGGTGATGTATGTAGAGTGCTCAGAACTAGCACTGAATAAGTGCTCAGCAAGGTTAGGTGCCATTAGATAATTCTCTACTAACAACGTTCTTATACTGTTATATTGGACAATGTGCCCAACCTAAAAACTACATTTCCCAGCTTTGCTCACATTTGGGACACCAGCTGGGATGTTGTTCAATTGCTCAGTCACGTAGGACTCTTTGAGAACCCATGGGCTGCAGCACCTCAGGTTCCCCTGTCCTTCACTATCTTCATTATTTGAATTTGCGCAAACTCATGTCCATGATGTTGGTGATGTTATCTAACCTTCTCAACCTCTGCTGCCTCCTTCTCCTTTTTCCTTCAATCTTTCCAAGCATCAGGGTCTTTTCCAATGAGCCAGTTCTTCGCATCAGGGGTCCAAGGTATTGGAGCTTCAGCATCAGTCCTTTCAGTGACTATTCAGGGTTGATTTCCTTTAGGATTGACTGGTTTGATCTCCTTGCAGTCCAAGGGACTCTCAAGAGTCTTCTCCAGCACCGCAGTTCCAAGGACAGGGAAGCCTAGTATGCTGCAGTCCATGGGGTCGCAAAGAGTCAGACATGACTTAGCGACTGAACAACAAACAGTTATTAAATTATCTGTGCATTTTTTAAAAGTTACTTTCCATTTCCAGTTACTACATAATGTTGGCTCTTTTCCTCGTGTTGTACAATACATCCTTGAGCTTCTCTTACGCCCGACGGTTTGTTCCTTCCACTTCCCCACCACTAGTAACCACTAGTTTGTTCTATATCTGTGAGTCTGCTTCTTTTTGTTATAGTCACTGGTTTGTTGTATTTTTAGATTCCATATATAAGTGGTATCATACAGTATTTATCTTTGTCTGACTTATTTCAGCATAATGCCCTCCACGTCCATTCATGTTGCTGCAAATGGCAGTATTCTTTTTTATGGCTGAGGAGTATTCTGTTGTGTGTCTCTGTGTGTGTGTGTTTTGATATATAACATATCTTCTTTACCAATTCATCTGTTATCTGTTGATGAACATTTAAGGTTGTTTCCATACCTTGGCAAGTATCAACAATGCTGCTGTGAACACTGAAGTACGTGTATCTTTTTGAATTTGCATTTTTCGGTTTTGTGGATACATACCAGGAACGGAATTGCTGGGGTCGTATAGTAGTTCGATTTTTAGCTTTTTGAGAAGCCTCCACACTACTCTCTACAGTGGGTGCATCAATTTACATTCCCACCACCAGTGTCCTGGGTTCCACCATGCTCCTAATCCTTACAGCCCCCTGTGGCCAGTGGCTTCCATTCTAAGATTACTGTATTGGACAGTGCAGACATGAAACTCTTCCACCATCATAGGGAGTCCTGTTGGACAGCACTGGAAAAGTTGGGGAGGGAAGCAGAGTCAAAAAGAAAGAGATCATCTTTCTTCACTTCAAGCAAACAACTAAGTGAAGAGCAAAGTCTTGAGCAGAAAGCTAGAAAAGCTGTCTTTCCTGTTGCCTTATCCTTACAGTCCAGGAACACACAGTCCCCTGAGACAAGGACAAGGGGAGAGGATTGATTGCAGTCAAATGCTCCCCAAAAGGCCAAGTCGCTTACAAGGTAAATAAAGTCAAATTGTCATCGGACTTTTCAACAGCAATACTTTGTCAGTATATTAAAGATATGTCAGGAAAGTAAAAGTGAGGAAAGGATGTCTTATCCATACAGACTGAGAGCCAAGCATGAAGGTTGCAGACACACTTTTGAATATCTAAAAAAATCCCCATGAATCCCTCCTAACGATTCTGCTAAAAATGAACTAAGACAATCAAAATGATCAGAGAAACCCTGGCCGAGGCTGGAGATGAGCAAGCAGAATGCAAATATATTGAATGGACAGGAACATATGCTTAATAAACAAATGTGGGTTTTTGGCCGCACCAAACAGCATGTGGGATTTTAGTTCCCCGTCTAGTGATAGAACCCACACCTCCTGCAGTGGAAGCATGGAGTCTGAACCACTGGGCTAATAGAGAAGTCCTATATAAATGTAACTTTATGTTTACATAAATGCATATAAATACAGTCAAATCATCACACACACAAAAAGGGAAGAATGTGAAGAGTATTTGGAAACGAAAATAAGATTTCTGATTGCCTTAAAGGTCTTAATCAGGAGGCAGAAGCCATTGCAAGGAATGAATCGGGGTCACCGTGGCCACGTAACTTCTCTGACGCTCGATTATCCCAACTGGAAGGTGGCAAGAAATAAAACCTTCCTTGCCTAACTGGCACTCAGTAAACATAAAATTTTATTATCCAAGGACCTGGAAAAAATACCACATTGTAGAGCTGAAGAGACCGGAGGTTTTAGCCAAGGTGTGTGAGCAGGAGGAGATGAGGATGCAGCCAAGATGCTCAAGCCTTTTGCTTGTTCCTGGAAGACGTGAGCCCTAGCCACTCTGCAGGCTGGGCTAGAATGCGGGAGATGTGGGTTGTACCAGCAATGAGGGGCGACATGCTAGGGAAGTGAGCCCCTGGGGACCTCGGAGGAAGCATGCAGCTCTGTAAGGTCAGGAAACAAGGCAAGGTGGGGGCCAAGGATGGAGTNATTGTGTGCAATAGATTATGTCTGAAAAACAAGGTGTGTACCTTCATTGAAAAACACCTTGTTGCTGAAAAATAGCTAACCATCATCTGAGCCTTCAGGGGATCATGGGGGTAACACCAAAGGTTACTGATCCCAGATCACCATAGCAAATATAATAATCATGAAGTCGCGTGAAATAGTGTGAGAATTAGCAAAATGAGCAAATGCTGTTGGAAAAATGGAGCCAATAGACTTGCTTGACACAGGGCTACCACAAACTTTCAGTGTGTAAAAAAATAAAAAAAACCACGGTACCTGTGGACTGCAATAAAGTGACGAACAATAAAAGAGATGCTTGCAGTCATAGTGTTCTCCTCTGTGGATGAGAGGGAAGGTGACTAGCAAAGAACAGCATCTGCCTGTGCGGAGCCGGCAGGGCTTGTGTGCCCTAAATGCTGGTTAGTGCTGCTAAGTGAGCTAAGGAGCGACACCTAAGGAATGGCTTCTTCCAGAGCTATTTAGACCAGGAGACAGGATCCCTCACCAGAATTTCAGGCATCAGTAGGCAATTGAGAGGCAAGGAGAGCTTTTTGGTGATGGTCAATTCATATTGCCTAGCAGCCCTGGCCTGAAGATGGGTAACTATGTGTGATAACAGTGGTTTGCTCTTAGAAGCACTTCCAGTATGCTGGCAATGTTCAAAGCCAAGGCTCAGCGGACTCCAGCCGCTGGGCAAAAGGGGGCCACCGTCTGTTTCTGTAACCCAAGCTTTACTGGAACACTGCCACACTTGTGTGTTTATGTATCATCACAGCTGCTTTCTCATCACATTGGGAGAGTGGAGTAGCTGTGCAAGAGGTCAACTGGGCTGCAAAACCTAAAATATTTGCTATCTGGTCCTTTCCTGAAAAAAATTTGCTCACCTCTGTTCCAAAGACTTGGCAGGATTAATGTCATTTAATTCCTGTCATATGTCTAGAAACAGGTGATTGCTGTCTCTCTTTAACAGGTGAAACAACTAAGGTCAGAGAGATGAAATAACTCACAGTTCAATTCTGAACGTACCTAACACAGTGTCAGAATCTGGGATCAGAACGCCTACGTGGGGTGGGGCTTCTCTCCCTGATAGAGTTGCCCAACTTTAACAAATAAAAATGCAGGACACAAGTTATATTTGAATTTCAGATAAACAAAAAATACTTTTAAGTATTTGAAGAGATATTTGGAATACACTTGTATTTAAAAACTAGCCATTGTTTATCTGAAATCCACGATTAACTGGATGTTCTATATTTCAGCTGGCAATCCCACTGAAGACTCTGAGAGGAAGGAAAGCTCAGCCAGGCCCAGGAAGAAACCAGCATCCCTGGGGCCCGTTCCTGGAAACATCTCTTACCGCAGCAAGATCTCTTCCTAGAAGGCTCAGGTATGGGTACTCCGATGCACTGCAATACCTTCATCCCACAAAGGTGTCTTTCACAAGGTTCTTGGGGTATCTGGGGGGCCATTGCCATGTTGCTCCAGCCCCAAGCAGCCAGAAGCAGAGAGAAAAGTTTGGAGGGAAGCACGAAGCCCCTCTCTTCCATCCATCACCTCCCTTCCCTAGAAACCTCTGGAATCCTCCTCTCCTTTCCTCCTGTCTTCCTGGTCAAAGGCCCCACCAGGCTCTCTCTCCCTTTGAGATGGCATAGGAGTTTAAGAAAGAGGGGAAAAAATATGGCAAGCGAGACTGACAGCAATCCAAGGCCAGAGGGGGACCGGAGGCGGAGGCAGAAAGAGAGAAAGAGAGAGATGTGAGGTGGGGGATGGGAGAGGGCCATGTCTGATTTTTAATAGACTGAGACATAAATGCAGCATGATTCACTTTGAACAGGCCACCTGGATTAGATGGAAGTTAATTAAAACAATCCCTCATTTCTCAGCGCTTAAAACTTCTTAAGTCTCACTTGGGGAAGGGTGCGGCAGGACTTTTTATTACTCTTAGATGGTGTTCAGAAGGCCCATAAATACATCTCCTCTTCCTGTGATCCCATTAATCTTGCCGCCTCTCCTGCTCCTCTCTGCCAACAATCAGATCCCAGTAAACAACCTCAAGTGAAATTTGCAACTGTCAGATAAACATTAAAAATGCTTCTCTTGTCCTTTCCCATTGATAGTCCCATTAATATTGTAATGGAACAAAAAGTTATGAAAATGAATGCATGCTGGTTTTGGAAATGAATGATGCTGACCACGGCTGGGATATAGACACACATACATATGGATGGGCTCAGAAGATAGCGGATGCTGCCCACATCCACAGCAGGGCTGTGCGCCGATAGGCCAGGCAACACGCACACCAGGGACCAAGGACAGCAGCCCACATTGCTGGGTACATGCATGTCCACACGTGTCAGGGCATCTAAATGGAATAAAGGAATTCCACCCCAGAAACTACTAGAGACACACAGCTCACCACCTGGCTTTCTACAGAGTAAAATATTACAACGATTTTTCTTTTATCGTTGGTTCTCTCCTCCCTTATCTGTTTGCAGTCAGGGGTTGGGATTCTCTCTAAAGATAATAAGATATCCCAATTGATAAGGCTCTCTTGATATTTCTTCCTCATCTATTTTCCATGCAGTGGCCTCTTTAATACACATGCATGCTCTTGTGTGTGCGTTTATCTATCTGACGAATGAGGCCTTAAAATCTGAAGGTAGAATACATGGAAACTTTATAAGAAGAAACTTCCTAAAGGAGTATTTAGGTCAAAGAATTTTATTTGATGGAAGATATGAGTTCAGGTTTTATGTGAATTATGTTTGCTGTACACAATAAAACAACCATCCATTTTGAACAGGCCACCTGGATTAGATGGAAGTTAATTAAAACAATCCCTCATTTCTCAGCGCTTAAAACTTCTTAAGTCTCACTTGGGGAAGGGTGCGGCAGGACTTTTTATTACTCTTAGATGGTGTTCAGAAGGCCCATAAATACATCTCCTCTTCCTGTGATCCCATTAATCTTGCCGCCTCTCCTGCTCCTCTCTGCCAACAATCAGATCCCAGTAAACAACCTCAAGTGAAATTTGCAACTGTCAGATAAACATTAAAAATGCTTCTCTTGTCCTTTCCCATTGATAGTCCCATTAATATTGTAATGGAACAAAAAGTTATGAAAATGAATGCATGCTGGTTTTGGAAATGAATGATGCTGACCACGGCTGGGATATAGACACACATACATATGGATGGGCTCAGAAGATAGCGGATGCTGCCCACATCCACAGCAGGGCTGTGCGCCGATAGGCCAGGCAACACGCACACCAGGGACCAAGGACAGCAGCCCACATTGCTGGGTACATGCATGTCCACACGTGTCAGGGCATCTAAATGGAATAAAGGAATTCCACCCCAGAAACTACTAGAGACACACAGCTCACCACCTGGCTTTCTACAGAGTAAAATATTACAACGATTTTTCTTTTATCGTTGGTTCTCTCCTCCCTTATCTGTTTGCAGTCAGGGGTTGGGATTCTCTCTAAAGATAATAAGATATCCCGATTGATAAGGCTCTCTTGATGTTTCTTCCTCATCTATTTTCCATGCAGTGGCCTCTTTAATACACATGCATGCTCTTGTGTGTGCGTTTATCTACCTGACGAATGAGGCCTTAAAATCTGAAGGTAGAATACATGGAAACTTTATAAGAAGAAACTTCCTAAAGGAGTATTTAGGTCAAAGAATTTTATTTGATGGAAGATATGAGTTCGGGTTTTATGTGTATTATGTTTGCTGTACACAATAAAACAACCATCCAAACAAAAAACCCCCTGCACCAAAATCTTTTGTAGAAGGATTTTCATAACCATCTCATCCAGGCCTGGCCGCGGGTTCTCGGTGGGTAAGGACAACTTGTGTTTTGGCTCATTACTGTAATGCAGCCCCTAGCATGGTGCCTGGCACTTAGTAGCAGCTCAAGAAAGGTGATGCCAAAGAGAGGGGAAGGAGAAAGAAGGGAAAGGAGGGAGAGATGGCCGTGTCACTCTTCCTCTTCAGGGAAGTCTCTCTCCACCTGCCAACCTGAGGCAGGAGATGGCACTGGGAGTTTTAACATCTGAGAAGGTTGACTTGAAGGTGGAATTGATGCGGAGCAGGCCCTGGCCACTCCTAGCAGAGGAATGAGCACGTTAAAAAGGACTCATCATTTGCCCAGCTTCTCTGTGTGTCTTGGGTTTTCATACTCTTTCTTCTAATTTTTCTTTTTCGTGATCTTAACTGGTATAACAATTTTGTTGTCATTGTCGTTTGGTCGGTAAGTCAAGTTTGACTCTTTACGACCCCATGGACTGCAGCCTGCCAGTCTTCCCTGTCCTTCACTG
The DNA here is from genome assembly GCA_006410675.1 of Oreotragus oreotragus. Taxonomy (NCBI): domain Eukaryota; kingdom Metazoa; phylum Chordata; class Mammalia; order Artiodactyla; family Bovidae; genus Oreotragus; species Oreotragus oreotragus. The sequence continues at coordinate 70,285 of SJYX01012826.1, read as the reverse complement.
TCTCTCGGAGTTTGCTCAAATTCGCGTCCCTTGGGTCAGTGACGCTATCTAACCATCTCATCGTCTGCTGCCCCCTTCTCCTTTTGCCTTCAATCTTTCCCAGCATCATGATCTTTTCATGAGTCATATTAATATATTTCCTAAAATCTTGAAGTGTGTCATTGAGAACAAGACTTCCAGAGACTTCTCTCCACCCCCATTCCAGCCATGCTTTTGACCACACACCTCAGCCTACTGAATTTTTATCCTCCTTCAAGGCCACTCCAGGAAGCCTCTTGGCCCCTTTGAATGGGTTAAGTCTCCTTGCTATGACTTCCCAGAGTGTCTCTCCCTATTCTTTGCCAACAGCCAACACGGGTTTCCTCCAGGCTATGAGCTCTACCACGACGGGAGCCTGGCTCAGAGCACAAGCTCAATAAATAGTTGCCGATTGACTGATGGAGTAGTTTTTTTAAAGGAGTTATATAAACTCTCTACCCTGACCTGTAAATGCCTAACATGTCATTTGCAATGAGGAGTAGAGCAACCACTAACATCTTAATACACAGACCAAATCCCGGCCATGTCTCTGATTCACAGAGAGACTAGAAGAGGCCAGTTAGGCTTTCTGGGCCTCAGTTTCCTTATCTGTGCCCGTGATGCACCATCACACAATGTAACTGCAAAACAGAGGAGACCAGGTGAGACATCCGCAATACTCAGTAGGATATTATACTAGTACACGTGCGTTATGCACATGTGAAAGAGCCAGGAAGGATGTAAGAATGATGCCGAATTTCATTAAGTTCCTACCTAGAAAAGAAGACATATACAAAATTGAGGGAAAAGGAAAAGGGGAAAAAAAAAAGGAAGATGCAATTGGCAGTTGCCGGCTTTCTGCATGCACGTAATGTGGATATGTGGGTAGTGAGTAGACTTCACGACCACCCACTCTGAGCTGTGAAGGCACTGACATTATAGCAATCATAAACAAGATTTAGTGCATCCCAAAAGAAGCATGCATCTGAATCCAGGTAGAATCCTGGCAAAACCTCAACATCAATAACCTCAGCTAACAGGATGCCATTGCTTTCCAAGGGACACACCTCGTTCAACGCCAGGAAAATTTGAACTCAAGCAGGGAAACAAAATTTAAGGAAATCAAAATTATATTTTAATATTTTTGCATTAGCAAATCTTTAAAAACGTAATATCCTATATATTTGCAAAGTTCAAGGAATTTTTGTCTTTGGAGTGAGTGCTTTCTACTCCAATTTAAAATGTATGATTACATAATTGATTTAAGACTTGGGATTTTTACACTGTGAAAAATGTAGCATTTTACATAGTTAAGTGTTGAAATATTTAAGAACTATACTCATATTACTAGTTAATTTCATTGATTTGGGGGAATTATTTGGCTATGTTGGGAAGGTTTTGTTTGTTAAGTGAGGAAATGGAAATACTTAAGGAGGAAAACAAATATATCTCATTTACAAATGCAATTTTAAATACTCAAAAGTATTGAATGAATGAGGTTTTTAAAAGGGGCAAAATAGAATTCAAGAGTCCCTTAATGTGATTGCTAAAATAAGAATAATGAGATTTGTAAAAATGACTTAGAATAATAAAATGTGTAAGCCCATCTTAAAAGCCCATGGGAAAATTACTGTCACATGCTACAACATGGATGAACTTGGAGGACATTACAGTAAGTGAAATAAACCAGTCACCAGAGGACAAAAATTGTGTGATTTCTCTTGCGTGAGGTACCTATAGGAGTCAGATTTATGGAAGCAGAAAATGGATGGGTGGTTACTGGGGGGCTGGGAGGAGGTAGGAAAGGGGAGTTGTTTAATGGGTACAGATTTTCAGATTTGCAAGATGAAAAAGATCTGGAGGTCTGCTTTACAGCAAGGTGCATATACTTAATACTAATGAACTTGAAGGGCTTCATGGTGGCTCCTTAAAGAATCTGCTTGCAGTGCAGGAGGCGCAGGAGATACAGGCTCAATCCCTGAGTCCAGAAGATCCCCTGGAGGAGGCCACGGCAACCCACTCCAGTATTCTTGCGTGGAGAATCCCATGGACAGAGGAGCCTGGGCTCCTCTATCCCGGGCTACAGTCCATAGCGTCTGAAAGAGTCAGACACAACTGAAGCGACTGAGCACAATGAACTCTAGGATAGTCAGGAAGATAAATGTTATGTTACGTTTTTGTTTTTTGTTTTTAATCACAATGAAAACAATGGGGGGAAACCTATGGAAGAACTGGAGCTTTGAATGTATAATTTTAGTTTACTGCACGTTAATGTTTAAAACTCTACATAACTGTTCCCTGCATACAAAAACCACCTTCAAACGCAGAAAAACCTCACACTAACAGTCTTTATGATGGAGATAATCACGCAGGACAAAATCACCCAAGATTAGAGGAGATAACATTCCGAACACAAGCCAAAAGAGGTTCTTTTCTGAAGGTTGTTACAAATCAAATCAAACCCACAAAAATGAGTCTCTGGGATGAACTGGAGTCACGTGCCCAAATCTCAGCCAGTCACTGTGGTCGGTAGATCGGCTGGTGTTCAACAGTCATTCATTCACATCTCCTTCCATTGGAGCTGGGGTGGGAAGCAGTGGTTTCCCAGAGGAAAATCAGGGAGCTGTTACAGAAGAATGAAGGGAGTTTGCAAGGAAGGCAAATGCAGCTATCCCATGACAATGCCCTTCTCCACCCTTTGCATCCTCATCCTTTGTAATCCGGGGTTCATCAGAGCTCCTAGAGCACCTCCCTTGAACCTTTTAAGTAACTCCTGTTTTAATTCCAGACTGGAACCCTCTCCAGCTTCACAGACAGGAAAAAGGAAGTGGAGCATACACCTACAAAACACCGTCAGGACGGGCAGTCCCAAGCCTCAGCTAGCAGCCTATAAATTTACCACCTTCACTGTCAAGGCAAGGATATTTTGAGCATATGTGACCTTCTAAGGCCAACTGAGCAAATATTTCCATATCCATAAATGTTTCTTTATAAATATATATTTATTGCCTATTTGAACATTTGGGCAAATAAAAGATCGCATGCAGCCCAGAGGAAGGAAATGCCTTTTATCCTGCAGATTACAGGAGGGAGAAGTAGCCAGGCAATCCTAGCAGTAATCAGGGGAGTTAGGACTGAGTGGCTAACACTTGCAATGTGCCAGGTATTATTCTAATTGCCTTACATCTAGTAATCTACTTAACCCCCATGACCACTCTTTGAGTTTTATTATTCCCGTTTTACAGATAAGAAGACCTAGTCTCAGAGGGCTTAAGGGATGTGATCAGTTACATAGCTTGCAGGTGTTAAAACAAACTGGCTCTGGGATCCACACACACTCTCACCTACTGAGCTAGACAACTTCAATGAACCCTCTGTTTGATGCTGAAAGTACAACTTAGAGAGATTAAGTGACTTGACTAGGCTACACAGCTGACCAAAAAAAAAGCTGAGACTTCAGCCCTGGATCCTTCATGCTAAGCTCTTGGCAACAATGCAAACCCAAAAGGGTTGGGTCTTCAGGGAGGACCAACCACAATGATGGCTTCTTATTGCTCATTCTTGATTTGCAAGTGACTCTGCTCCACTAATGAACCCCTGTTTTGCCACTAGGTTCAGTTGTGGTTGATGTTCAGAACCCACAGGGACAAAAAACCATATTCCTATTTGTTGCAATGGTTCTTGGGGCTTCCCAGGTATAGTGGTAAAGAACCCGCCTGCCAATGCAGGAAATGCAAGAGATGTGGGTTCAACCTCTGGATAAGGAAGATCCCCTGGGAAATGGCAACCCGCTCCAGTATTCTTGCCTGGAAAATTCCATGAACAGAGGAGCCTGGTGGGCTACAGTCCATGGGGTCATGAAGAGTCAGACACAGATGAGCATGCACGCACAACACCGCGGTTTTTAGTAACGGCAGCTCTTAGAATCACCGGGGTTCTGTATAATCTGTTGATGCCAAAGCTCCACCTTAGACCAATAGATCAGAATATCTGAGGTGGGGTACAAGGGCACCAGTATTTCATAAGAACTATCCAGGTGAATTTAATGTGCAGCCAGGGCAGAGAACTACTGATTTAACCAACCCCAAACGCAGAGGGGACACAGAGGATGCTGAAAAACATCTTTACTTTTTCTATTAGCTGGCCTTTCTACCCAGGCAAACTCTGCTCTAAATGGATGCCTTGGAGTCTCTCACTCCTAATTTGGGACTTCCCTGGTGGCAGAGTGGATAGGAATCCACCTGTCACGTGGCAGAGTGGATAGGAATCCACCTGTCACTGCAGGGGATACAGGTTCGATCTCCGGTCTGGGAAGATTCACACGCCATGAAGCAACTAAGCCCACACGCCCCAGCTACGGAAGCCGGTGTGTCCAGAGCCTGCGCTCCACAGCGAGCGAAGCCCCTGCAAGGAGAAGCCCGCACGCCGCGGTGAAGAGTAGCCCCCGCTTGCCACAGCTAGAGAAAGCCCACGCACAGCAATGAAGACCCAGCACAACCAAAAATAAGTAAACAAAACTATTTTTAAAAGTAGAAGAGATTCTTACTCCTAGCTTGTATCTTTGGTTTCTGCTCTACCCCACCCCACCTCATCACTTGTCCCCACATCTCCTGGCTCCATCCTTGGAGTGGATCCTCACAGAAGATGAATTCATCTTTTAGACTCTTTGGTGTGAAGCAGCTGTGAGACAGAAAAGTCTTTCTCTTGCTAGTCTTGACAGATGAGAATGGGCAGGGATGAGGAGGGTAAAAGAGGCAGAAACCACCTTCTGCTACAATCACAGTTGAGAAGTGCTGTGACAGGAAGGTGGATAACACTGTGAGCAGGACAGCAAGACCACTTGGGGGTAGATCTCTTCTTGGTTCATTTCTACCTTTAAACCAGACTGTGATACCGAGTCACGCATCACAACTTGGGGGACACTATCAAAGTCGCTGAAAACTTTACCAGCTCCTCTCCTCTGCCCCATCTGTTCACATGTGCCTCACCACATGTCGATGCTGGTTCTTCCCCAGACATGGAGACGTTCCCATACTCTCTACAAAAAGCTATCCTCTGGGCGGAAAGGTTTAGAACACAGTCATCTTTAAGAATGGACTTCCCTAGTGGCTCAGACAGTAAAGCATCTGCCTACAATGTGGGAGACCTGGGTTTGATCCCTGGGTTGGGAAGATCCCCTGGAGAAGGAAATGGCAACCCACTCCAGTAGTCTTGCCTGGAAAATTCCATGGATGGAGAAGCCTGGTGGGTCACAGTCCACGGGGTCACAAAGAGTTGGACATGACTGAGCAACTTCACATCTTTAAGATAGAGTGGGTAAGAATGACATCACAAGGGTGGGACCTTTGGGGAGAGATGTAGAAAATAACTCACTGTGCATTTTCTAAGCTTTTACTTAGGGTCAGAAACTATGATGGTAGGAAGACTCTGGATCTGTGCCCCTGAATATATCCTACAGAGCAGGGATTCTCAAATACTCTCTTGGGGGCTGCCAGTTATCCCGAGGGGTCTTCCAGACAGACTAGTCCTCTGAAGTAGCAAGGATGGTGAAATGAGAGTACCTGCACTTCTGTTTCTGAAATGGCTAATAACACGGCACTTCAAGGGAATCAGTGTCTTTCTTCCCATTTGTCCTCCTAAACTCCTTTAGCAGCCACTGGAAATTTGGATAAAGTAGACAGATGGGACATATACTCTCCTGTCAAATAAAGTAGCGTGAACCCTGAAGTTGGAGAGACCTTTATGCATTATATCCTCAGGGCAGGGCCTTCACAGGTCCTCAGGAAAACTACAGTGCTTTCTGCCACATTAACAGCCTCTCACTTCCAATCCCTTAAGAGGGGGAGCTGGAGAAGATGAAGGACTGACCTTGGACAACGTGAGGAAGTCAGGAGGTTAAATAAGAAACATTCATACTGTGATTGTTTGTAGAGAGGCTTCTAAGCATCACAACAACTCTCTGAGGCCATTATACCGATTTTACAGATCACAAAAGCTGGCTCAGTGACCTTAATGACCATCACAAAGTAGCTTACATACAACTTGCCCTCTGATAAAAACAGCTAAAAGTCTAAAAAATATATGAAGTGGCTATTTTCAAACTTTAGATAACAGTGATCTAGACCATCCCTAGATCACAGGACCAAAGAAGGAAACAACCACCCTGCTTTCCTGCCTGGAGGTATTTTCCAGACCACAGTTGAAAACCCAAGCAGAGAACAACTTTGTTGAATTGAGGAAACTGAGATTGGAGTTGGAGTAGGCCGAGGTGGCTGGAATTTGAAGGACAGAGTACCAAAGATAAAGGAGGTAGGTATACAGACAGAGAACTCCAGATATCTGCCTGAGGGTTCTCCTTGAGACTTGATCACAAAGGCAGGGAGATGTCAAATGAACACTAGGGACATTCAGTAAAGACCCCAGAAGGGTAATAACCTAATAGTAAAGGGTATTTTAGATCCATCCTCACAAAGTTTAAAAACAAGTCTAGAAAACATCAAGCTGATCCACAAGTAACTCAACAATCTATCAAAACAAGCTTTTCTTCTCTTTAAAGGAAGACAGTAAAATCGAGATATTTAATAACATAACATCCAAAATGTCTAGCACCTATTCAGAAATTACTGGGCATGTAAAGAAATAAGAATGTGATCTATAACCAAGAGAAAGAAAAAAGTCAATAGAAACAGACACAGAAATAAAGAGGTGATGAGCTTTAAGACTTTAAAATAGCTCTTATAAATATTTCAAATATTTAAAAAGAAAACATGAATAATGGGGAGAGAAATGGAAGATGTGAAAACAAGCTAAATGGAACCTCTAAAACTAAACAATATATTTGAAATTAAAAAACCCATTGGGTGGCCCATTTAGCAGATTAGATCTTTCAGAAGAACAAAAATTATACAATACAGCAATTAAATAATGAAATATGTAAGGATATAGGGGGACTTCCCTGGTGGTCAGCAGTTAAAAATCCACCTTCCAATGTAGGGCACACGAGCTCGATCTGTGGTCTGGGAACTAAGATCCCACAAGCCATGGGGCCACTAAGCCCATGTCCCACAACTACTGAGCCTGCACACCACACCTGGAGAGGAGCCCACACACCCTGGAGCCTGCATGCCATACCTGGGGAGCCCACACACCCTGGAGCCTGGATGCCACACCTGGAGACTCCACACACCCTGGAGCCTGCATGCCACACCTGGGGAGCCCACACACCCTGGGGCCTGCATGCCACACCTGGAGAGAAGCTCACACACCCTGGGGCCTGCATGCCACACCTGGAGAGAAGCCCACACACCCTGGGGCCTGCACGCCACACCTGGAGAGGAGCCCACACACCCTGGGGCCTGCATGTCACACCTGGGGAGGAGCCCACACACCCTGGAGNNGTAAAAGAGGTTCAAATTCAGTCAAGCTCCTGCAGGTATATTAGTTCCTAGAACTGCCATAGCAAATGACCACAAAGGATTGGATCAAAATATCACACGTTTATTCTTTCACAGTTCTACAGCCTAGAAGTCCAAAATCAAAGAGTCTGCAGGGCCATGGTCCCTCTGAAACCCCGTTGGAGGCTCCTCCCTTCTAGCTTCTTGTAGCCCCAGACATTCCTTGGCCTGTGGGAGCATCACTCCAATTTCTGCCTCCTCTCACATAGTCTTCTTCTCTGTGTCTGTGCCCCCTTCATCTCTCATGATATGGACACCGGTCACACTGGTCTAGTGAAAGGGAAAGTGCTAGTTGCTCAGTCGTGTCCGACTCTTTGCGACCCCATGGACTGTAGCCCATCAGGCTCCTCTGCCCACGGAACTCTCCAGGCAAGACTACTGGAATGGGTTCCTTCTCCAGGGGATCTTCCTGACCCAGGGATCGAACCTTGGTCTCCTGCACTGCAGGCAGATTCCTTACCGTCTGAGCCACCAGGGAAATCCTTTGGACTAGAGCTCATCCTAATTCATATGACTGCACCTTGATAACATCTGCAAAGACCTCTTCTCCAAAAGAAGTCACATTTACAGGCCTGGGGATTTGGGGCTTCAACGTGTCTTTCTGGGGAACACACTTAAGTCCGTAACACCAGCCCTTCTTGGCTCTGGGATAACTTGGAGGACATGGAGAGAAGGTCGTCAGCTGAGGTGAAGCCCTGCACCTGCTCGATCCCCTTCCAAGCTCTCCAGGTAAGGTCCGTTCCAACAAGGCCAGTGACATCTAAGGAGAATAGCATAGCTCCTGCCTAGACCTGAAGCCAGCAGGATGAGTTGCCACGCACAGTCCTTGACTGCTTTCGCCCAGATCTGAGGCTCTCAATCTCTGATATCCTGGACGAGTGACACAGCATCTCTGACTCAGTTTCCCTTATGAAAGGAGTCCTTGGGCGTCGTTACAGAATTTAATGAAAAGATGCATTTAAGCTGCTCAGCAGTCCGGAACTAAGTAGATGTGCTTCTTGCTCCCAACAGTCAGATTGCGGCCATGGGCCCAACTGCCTGCTTCTTCAGCCCCGAATCGAGGACCAGAGATGAAAAAGCCCTCTGAGATGATGTGCCCAATTTCATCCCCACCACTCGGAAGACAAATAAAATGGCCATTTTAACTTATATCCTCTGCATTAATTTTCACAGTTAACTGCTGAACTGACTAAATTCTTTTCTTTTCTTAAGGACTTTTATAAATTCCATCATTAATAAAATCAGACATTCAATTAACAGGAAACTCTGATTGGTAACTGATCGCTTCCTCGATACGTTTCTCTCCCCTCCCACTTTACAGACGCCCAGGCTCGTCCCAGGTTTGGTCCTGCTGACGGGCCATTTCCCATTTCCCTTTCTTCTTCCCCCCATGCTCGTCAATGCCCCCCAACAAAAGCCAGAGAAGAACATGGGCTGATTCCATTAACCTCTGTCACTGCTTAAATCTCTCTCTTAATTAACATGAGTTAATATGATTAATCAAAATAATGAGACAAACCTATTAAATTAGGGGGCTTTAAATGACAGAACTTGGCAGGAGAAGTAAAAGCAAGAGGAGGCATTAGAGGGCCAGGCCGAGGGTGGGGAGTCCAGAGGTGAGGTGGGCAGGGAGCTGATGGTTGGCTCAGTGCAGACCAGTCCAGCCTGATGCTGGGGGAGGGGGAGGTGGGAAGATGTGAGCGGACGCTTGGAGAAATGGCTCTAAGGGACATGCTCAGCGTTTCCATCCATCTGGAGTAGGAAATGGCAACCCGCTCCAGTATTCTTGCCTGGAAAATTCCATGGACAGAGGAGCCTGGTGGGCTACAGTCCATGGGGTCGCAAAGAGTCAGACCTGACTGAGCGACTGAGCGCAGTTAATTATAATAGTCCCCATACTTTTCTGGGGCCTGTTCAGCTCCTTCTTAGCCTCCTCCAGCTTCTGAATTCTTGGTGTCCCTTCTTGGTGTTTACTCTTCTTGAAATCTCTATCCTCGCCTGAGGCCAAGCTCTTGTGCAGAATTTCAAAACCTTAGCGCTATCTCTCACAGGCTATGAGACTTGGGAAGAGTTGTTTTACCTCTCTGAGGCCCAGTGAACCCATCTCCAAGGGTAGGAATAATATTCCTGTGCTGGGATGCCAGATGTGAGAATTCAGAGGGAGGTTATGCAACAGCATCTGACCTGATGCCAGGCCCACAGCAGACCCCTTAGGAGAGGTTCTTTCCTTCTTCCTTTCTCTGCTCTGACTATGAAAATATCCTGAAAAGCTTTTTGCCCAGCAAAGGAAACTATAAACAAAGTGGAAAGACAACCCTCAAAATGAGAGAAAATAATACCAAAGGAAACAACTGGCAAAGTATTAATTTCCAAAAAATACAAGCAGCTCATACAACTCAATAACAGAAAAACAAATAGCCCAATCAAAAAGTAGGAAAAAAGACCTAAACAGACATTTCTCCAAAGAAGACATACAGATGGCTAACAAACACATGAAGAGATNAAAGTATTAATTTCCAAAAAATACAAGCAGCTCATACAACTCAATAACAGAAAAACAAATAGCCCAATCAAAAAGTAGGAAAAAAGACCTAAACAGACATTTCTCCAAAGAAGACATACAGATGGCTAACAAACACATGAAGAGATGCTCAGCATCACTCATTATTAGAGAAATGCAAATCAAAACTACAGAGATATCATCTCACACCATACAGAACGGCCGTCATCAAAAAATCCACAAACAGCAAGTTCTGGAGAGGGTTTGGAGAAAAGGAACACTCCTACACTGCTGGTGGGAATGTAAACTGATACAGCCACTATGGAAGAGAGTATGGAGTCTCCTTTAAAAAACTAAAAATAAAACCACCATATGACCCAGCAATACCACTTCTAGGCATATACCCTGAAGAAGCCAAAACTGAAAAAGACACATGTACCCCAATGGTCATTGCAGCACTGTTGTAAACAGACATGGAAGCAACCTAGATGTCCACTGACTGATGAACGAATAAAGAAGCTGTGGTGCATATACGCAATGGAATACTACTCAGCCGTTAAAAAGGAAGGCACTTGAGTCCATTCTAATGAGGTAGATGAACCTAGAGCCTATTATACAGAGTGAAGTAAGTCAGAAAGAGAAAAACAAATATCATATATTAATGCATATATATGGAATCTAGAAGGATGGTACTGATGAATCTGTTCACAGAGCAGCGATGGAGACGCAGACGTAGAGAACAGACTTACGGACAAGGGTCGGGGGGAAGAGGGAGAGGGTGAGATGAATGGAGGGAGCAGCATGGATGCATGTACACTAACATATGTAAATAGAAAGCCAGTGGGAATTTGTTCTGTGACTCCGGGAACTCAAACTGGGGCTCTGCAATAACATAGAGGGGTGGGAATGGACTAGAGGTGGGAGAGAGATTCAAAAGAGAGGGGACGTACATACACCTATGGTTAATTCACAATGATGTATGATGATTGTAAAGCAATCATCAATAAATTAAAAATAAATAGATATTTTTAAAAAGAAATACCTTGAGATTCTATACTGTTTTTAAATTCTAGACATATTTCCAAATATAACGTTCTACCACAGATGTAGGTGCTGAGCAGGACAGGTAAGAGCTTACAGATCAACGAGGTTGTGCCAGCATTATGGAGCACCCGTTGGGTGTCAGCCTCTGTGCAAGGTCACTCAGATCCATCAAGGTCAAGAGACCCATCTGGGAGTTCTTCTAGAACAAGGGTCTCCCGACTCCCAGGCCAGTGGGATTTTCATTGCCTCTAAATGCAAGGGACCAGGGCACCCACAGTGCCCCCCAGAGCTCCTTTATCTCCTGGCCACCCCCATGCCTGAGCAGAGTCCACTTTAGTTCTATGGCCTCCAGCATGGGACACCTGACTGATGACTTGCGCTCATCGTCAGAATTTCTTATTCCAGTGAAACTGGGCCCCACGAACCTCTTCTGTGCTCTTCTCAGTGGTCGATCTTCACAATTCAAAGACAGAAAACTACACACAAGACAAGGCTTCCCTGGTGGCTTAGAGGGTAAAGAATCTGCCTCAAATGCAGGAGACCTGGGTTTGATCCCTGGGTTGGGAAGATCCCCTGGAGGAGGGCATGGCAACCCACTCCAGTATTCTTGCCTGGAGAATCCCCATGGACAGAGGAGCCTGGTGGGCTGCAGTCCATGGGGTTGCAAAGTTGGACATGAGTGACAAGTTGGACATGAGTTGGACATGAGTGACAAGTTGGACATGAGTGACAAGTTGGACATGAGTGACAAGTATTCCACAGATATACACTCGGAGATCCCACAAATTTCACTGAGATGGTCTTCACTGGCATGCAGAAGCCATTCCCATACCTCCCCTATGGCCCCCTTGCTGTCTTCCACTATAAAGTCTGGAAAGCCAAGCACAATATTTCCCAATTTCTGCAGTTGCTAGAGATGGCCATGTGATCAGGTTTTGGCTATTGAGATGGATGAACTGGTAGAGGGATCTTAGAGAAACTTGCTCTCTTAATCAGAGACAGATCTAGAGCTGCCTCTTCCTGCTTACTCTTGATGTGAATGACCACACAATGTCCAGAACAACAGCATCTATTTTATGACCTTGACACAACACATATCAGGCTAAAAAGCCAACATTCTTGGATGGTAAAGATAGAAGAACCTGGATCCTTGGTGTTATTTTGAGATTGCATACCAATCTGGTCTATCTGCATTAGGACTTCTTAATAAGTAGGCAATAAACATCCAAGGTTTAAGCTGTTTTGGGCTGGGTTTTTGATTAGGTGCAGCCACAAGCATTCCTAACAAATATGCATTCCTAAATTTGTGCTTTAACTTCCATGATTATCTAAAAATTAATGTAAACATATTTTGGGCCATCTGGAAGCCCACCTAAACTAAACACTGTCACAATAGCTTATAGTACTCATGTTTACCCTAATCCACAATTTTTTGATCCCAAATAGTACAACAGGCATCCTTTCCTATCCAAATACTTGCCATCTGAACTCAGGAATTGAATAAAATCTGAATTTTTAAAGGGGGATTAATATTCCTTGTTATCTGAATTTTTGGTATTTGTTATCCCAAACTCAGAAACCAGGCAACTTTGGATAATTCAGCATCCCTTACTATATAAAATCTCACTATATGGATTTTGAAATGGAATGGATTTGAATTGTGACAAATACTCTTTTGTCTTGGGTTGAAGAAAAAAGAATAGTGACTAATATGTAAATGATACATTCACCCAAGAAAAGATAATATTATGCTACTCTGTTGGGCCCCAATACACATAGCCTTTGTAGGAACTGGAATAGGAAAGGAATGAAATAAGTGAGTTATCACAGCACACAAAGAAAGCTAGGCGTGTGAGTCCAAAAGAACCTAGAGAGCCGCCACGTGCTGGAGCCAGCTTGCTGCAGCTCACAGGAGCCAGTTGCTTAATTTTCAGGTATTCTGAGAGCCAGTCATCGAACACAGAGATTGTGATGGCAGCCAAACAGAAACTGCACCGTGGAAATCAGCAAACTCTGGGGAACCGGCTTGCTTTCTCTCCGGAAACCAATTTATCAGCACACCACTCTCAGTAGCAGTCAGTGTCATGCTTGCCTTGCAAGGAGCAATTTAGTTTCAGCAAACATCGTCATCTAGTCCACTGACTTAATGTGGAATTTTATTGGTTTAATGCCTTTTTGTAGCTAATTTGTAAATTGGGTTTAGTTTCATGATTCATACAAAATATATAAGTGTAAGGAGTGTACACCTAGTTTGATGTCTGTGTATATTTATATTCTATTGTATGAATAATAATTTTTAAGTCAGAAGTGTTAACAAGAAATTTTTTTATTCACTCAAGTGTGAGAAATACTGATCAAAGGCCATTAACGTTTATAATCCCAGCCTGGCACATAAGACCCTCGGGGATCTGACCCCAGCATGACTTTCTCCATCTTGAATGCCCGCTGCAGCCAAACTGGTCTCTCCCTGTCCCTTCAGTATGTTTCTCAAGGATGTGGCATTTTAATGAGATAATAGAGACCTCCCTGGTAGTCCAGTGGGTAAGAATCCACCTTTCAATTCGGGAGATGAGGGTTTGATCCCTGATCAGGGAACTAAGATCCCACAAGCTGTGGGGCAACCAAGCCCTTGGGCTGCAACTACTGAGCCCCTCTAGCTCTGGAGCCCATGTGCCACAACGAAGACCCCAAAGTTTAAAAATAAAAATAAATGAAGGAGATTATAGAAATGAAAGTAGAGCACCACCAACACTCTACCCTCTGCCCTCTATACCAACTCCATACATGCTGACTCAGAGTCCTCCTCCCCTATGGAGATGCCTCTGATTATTCCAGGGGGAGGTGATTCTTCTCCACACATGCTTCCAGATATGCTTGATTTTATCAGTTGATGCCACACACCTCCTTTACTAGATGCAAGGCCACAAAGTTCTAAGGGTTCTTATAGATCCTCCATCAGCTTGCCTCTCTCTCTAAATTTATTCGTATTCTCGTATCTCTTTCCCTTCTGCAGCACAGGGAAAAAGTTTCTTTCCAAGCCAGACCCTCCCCTCTACAGTCTTAAGCACAACCAGTCTCACTCCTTCTGGGAATCTGATCTTTCCCTGTTTTGGGTTTTTTAATTCTTCCTCTTCTCTGAACTTGCACCCTGAGTATTCAGCAACACCAAATAAAATAAAATAAAATCTGCTGATATCAATCCATGATGCTTTCTTCTGCATGTAACAGAAAGCTCAACAACTAAAATTATTGAAACAACCACAAAATGCTTTATCTCACGTTAGTGAGATGTCTGTGTGTAGGATGGTCTGAGTTCAGACCTCTGTCCTCAGACTGGCTTCTGTCAAGGAGGTTATATTCTGCAGCCACGGCCATGGCCACTCCTTGATCAGTTTGATTGGATCACAAGGTCAAGTGCCCATTCCTGGACAGTAAGTAACAGTGGCTAAGGGAATGCCCTGCACTGATGGACTTAAGCTGGTGTTCTTGAACCTATTAATGGCAAAGAAGAAAGAGATTACTATGATTGCCTTAGATTAGTCAGTATCCATCCCTGGGACTCTGAGGTCAAAAAGGTTTCACCTGGTGGGATGGAAGCATTAACAAAGGGGGAGGGGGTTCTCTCAGGAAGCAAGAAGTGGGAAAACAGACGTTGGTAAAACAACCGATGGGTCCATTATTCCATTTTTCTCACTTCCAGCTACTGTTTTGTCTTGTTTTTTTCTCTCTTTTTTCTCAGCCCTCTAATCTCCTTTAAGAAGATATTATATTTTCTGTCTTCACTACTCAATGCATTACAATTCAATTTCCAATCCTACCACTCTACTACAATTGCTTCTGTAAACGTCTCTGGTGTCCTAATTTGGCTTCTATTCAGGCTTTAACGGGAGAAGGAAATGGCAACCCACTCCAGTATTCGTGCCTAGAGAATCCTGTGGACAGAGGAGTCTGGTGGGCCGCTGTCCATAGGGTCGCACAGAGTTGGACATGACTGGAGCGACTTAGCATGCATGCACGCATTGGAGAAGGAAATGGCAACCCATTGCAGTGTTCTTGCCTGCAGAATCCCAGGGATGGGGGAGCCTGGTGGGCTGCCGTCTATGGGGTCGCACAGAGTCGGACACGANCGCTGTCCATAGGGTCGCACAGAGTTGGACATGACTGGAGCGACTTAGCATGCATGCACGCATTGGAGAAGGAAATGGCAACCCATTGCAGTGTTCTTGCCTGCAGAATCCCAGGGATGGGGGAGCCTGGTGGGCTGCCGTCTATGGGGTCGCACAGAGTCGGACACGACTGGAGCGACTTAGCAGCAGCAGCAGGCTTTGACACCTCCACCAACTCCCTTCTTCACCCTCTTCCACACATCACCTGACTCAACCTTCAGATAATCAATCCATCCTCTCCCACAACATGCTCCTCGTCACTCAGCAATGGTTGTTCCACAATCTTTGAGCACCTGCTGCTGCTGCTGCTGCTGCAAAGTCGCTTCAGTCATGTTCGACTCTGTGCAACCCTGTAGACGGCAGCCCAGCAGGCTCCCCCGTCCCTGGGATTCTGCAGGCAAGAACACTGCAGTGGGTTGCCATTTCCTTCTCCAATGCATGAAAGTGAAAAGTGAAAGTGAAGTCACTCGGTCGTGTCCGACTCTTAGTGACCCCATGGACTGCAGCCCACCAGGCTACTCCAGCCATGGGATTTTCCAGGCAAGAGTACTGGAGTGGGGTGCCGTTGCCTTCTCCGCTTCTACCATATGCCAATTCAGTATATCCAGCATATAACACTTTGCAAATCAGTCTTGAATGCACGGTTTAGTCTCCTCATTTTTCACCTCCACAACTGCAATAACTTCCCAACTGGTCCCGCCGCCTCCCATCTCTCCCCATCATCAATCTGTCTTTCTTGTTCCCAGGTATAATCGCACCAAATGCGTGTCTGATCATCAGAGTTCCCCGCTTGAAAGTGAAAAGTGAAAGTGAAGTCACTCGGTCGTGTCCGACTCTTAGTGACCCCATGGACTGCAGCCCACCAGGCTACTCCAGCCATGGGATTTTCCAGGCAAGAGTACTGGAGTGGGGTGCCGTTGCCTTCTCCGCTTCTACCATATGCCAATTCAGTATATCCAGCATATAACACTTTGCAAATCAGTCTTGAATGCACGGTTTAGTCTCCTCATTTTTCACCTCCACAACTGCAATAACTTCCCAACTGGTCCCGCCGCCTCCCATCTCTCCCCATCATCAATCTGTCTTTCTTGTTCCCAGGTATAATCGCACCAAATGCGTGTCTGATCATCAGAGTTCCCCGCTTCTATTTCTCCTGCAGAAGAAAACTCCACGTCCCCAGAATGTCATTCAAAGCTATGGTAACCAGGTCCTACCAACCTCTCCTAGTCTGTAGCCCATCCTTTCACCTCTTGTATTTTAAGCTCTAGGTACAATGAACTGGGCTTCCCCGGTGGCTCAGCAGTAAAGAACACACCTGCAATATGGGAGACACAGGAGACTTGGATTTGATCCCTGGGTTGGGAAGATTCCCTGGAGGAAGGCATTATCCAGTATTCTTGCCTGGAGAATCCCATGCACAGAGGTGTCTGGCGGGCTACAGTCCATGGGATCACAGAGTCAGAAATGACTGAGCACATAATGACCTACCCTTTTCCAAGTGCACTCTGAGCTTTCTTAATTTGGAGTTTTGCTCGTATTTACTTTTAAATTAAAATGTCCTCTTTTACTTTTTCTGCCAAAAAAACCCTAGTCATTTTTCAAGATCCAGGCTCCCTGTCACCTCCACAGTGAAGCCTTGAACAAGATCAAGTCAAGAACATCCTTTGTGACCCCAGAGCACTTTGTCCATATCAACAATAAGCTGTCCTTAAAGTGTGTTACAGTCAGGTTAATGCTTCTGCAGGAAAGACTGAATCTAAATTATTCTGTACTTAGCACAAACTCCTAGAAAGACATGTGCAATATACATTTGAAGAATTGGATTGAACTGATTATTTCATCCTATCCATTTTACAGTTGGGAAAATGAGGGGTCTAAAGGAAATGACTTGTAATGGTCATTCCATATATTTAATCATCATACTTTCACTTCAAGTAGAAAAAAGGGGAGAGTGGATTTTTTGGCTCACTGAAATGACAACTCTCTCTTCAAGCATAACCTCTGCCTAAAGATTCAACAAGTATCATCAAGACTCAGGTTTTTTTGCTCTGCTTCCCTCTCTGCTGTTTTCATTCTGTGGTTCTATGTCAGAACAAAACGGCTGCCAAAAGTTCCAGCCTGAACTACTCCACACTTGGCTTTATATCAGTGGAAGAAAGAATGTCTTTTGATGGTCACTTAAGCAAAAGTCCCAACACTTGTTCTGATTATGACCTGAGTCATATACCATACCATGATTGATCAGTATTCATGGAGCTGTGGATAGAATCAATTCCACCAAAGCACGTGGACTGTGAATGGGAGAGGAGCAATTCCCTCTAGGACAACACAGCCCAGCAGAGCTTTCTGTGGTGATTCTTGTCTGTGTTGTCCAGTATGGGCAGCCATTCATCATATGTGGCTGCAGAGCACTGAAAATGTGGCTAGTGTAAATGAGAAACTCAAATTTTTTAATTAATTTAGATTTAAACTTAAATAGTAACACCTGCCAGGTGGCTATGCATTGGCAGAGCAGCTGTAGAGAAGAGAAGGGCTGAATTCCACAGAAATACGTACAACCCTGGTTACTGTAAATGGGAAGTTCTCAAAAAGGTCTTCTAGAACGGGCTACCAAGGGAACATTTCATGCAAAGATGGGCTCGATAAAGGATAGAAACGGTATGGACCTAACAGAAGCAGAAGATATTAAGAAGAGGTGGCAAGAATACACGGAAGAACTGTACAAAAAAGATCTTCACGACCCAGATAATCATGATGATGTGATCACTAATCTAGAGCCAGACATCTTGGAATGTGAAGTCAAGTGGGCCTTAGAAAGCATCACTATGAACAAAGCTAGTGGAGGTGATGGAATTTCAGTTGAGCTGTTTCAAATCCTGAAAGATGATGTGAAAGTGCTGCACTCAATATTCCAGCAAATTTGGAAAACTCAGCAGTGGCCACAGGACTGGAAAAGGTCAGTTTTCATTTCAATTCCAAAGAAAGGCAATGCCAAAGAATGCTCAAACTACCACACAATTGCACTCATCTCACACGCTAGTAAAGTAATGCTCAAAATTGTCCAAGCCAGGCTTCAGCAATATGTGAACCGTGAACTCCCTGATGTTCAAGCTGGTTTTAGAACAGGCAGAGGAACCAGAGATCAAATTGCCAACATCCGCTGGATCATGGAAAAAGCAAGAGAGTTCCAAAAAAACATCTATTTCTGCTTTATTGACTATGCCAAAGCCTTTGACTGTGTGGATCACAATAAACTGTGGAAAATTCTGAAAGAGNTCAATATGCCAGCAAATTTGGAAAACTCGGCAATGGCCACAGGACTGGAAAAGGTCAGTTTTCATTCCAATTCCAAAGAAAGGCAATGCCAAAGAATGCTCAGACTACCGCACATTGCACTCATCTCACATGCTAGTAAAGTAATGCTCAAAATTCTCCAAGCCAGGCTTCAGCAATAGGTGAACCGTGAACTCAATGATGTTCAAGCTGGTTTTAGAAAAGGCAGAGGAACCAGAGATCAAATTGCCAACATCCGCTGGATCATGGAAAAAGCAAGAGAGTTCCAGAAAAACATCTATTTCTGCTTTATTGACTATGCCAAAGCCTTTGACTGTGTGGATCACAATAAACTGTGGAAACAGTATTTGGCACTCATTATTACTTTTCATGCCTGCAACCACCTTTTGTGATAAAAATTATTATATTTCCACTCTTGTAGACTTAGAGTTCTGAATTTAAAGAGTATAGGTTTTTAACCCCCTTGAATTTAAATGGAAAAACTGAAACACCATATATGTTATGTCTAATATCAGATTCTATATTTTCTTTTTCCAATTATTCATTTGCCAAATCTAGAATGAAATTGACCTGAAATATTTAGTCTATTTTTAAGGATATAGATAATGAAAGAGTTCCAGTGTATGTTCTTAATAGCTTATTGATATTTTGAAAAAATCATCTGAGATTGTTAAGAATGTGATCATTGTCTAATAAATCCTTTTGAATAGTTACTCTTCCTAATTAAGAGATATAATAGCTTGACTTTAAAGAAAAATGTGGCTTAACACATTTCTACAATATATTCTAAATTAATTTTATGAACTTACTAGCTTTCAGAAATAATATTAATAGGTAGTATTTCTAGATGAAATCACCATTTGGTTTATAATTTAATGGGCAAATTATGTTTATTATTCTGTCTCTTCTGAGGATTTCCAAATTAATTTTATCTCAAAAATCCAAATTTCAAACTTACTTATTATATTTAAATTTTTTTAAGACAGGGCTATACTTTGAAATAACATTATCAGTAGCAGCAAACACTGAATAATCAAAAAATATGCTGAAATCTGAGAGATCATATTATAAAATGGAAAGAGGATACATTTGGAGGTTGTCTAAGCCAGAAGTTCCATCATTTACTTGAACTGGTGTGTAAAACAGCTAAGGCATGCATCAGTTATCTACCTTTCCCTGAATGTCTAGGCACTCTGTCATTTTCCTGTATTGTGTCCTTGGGTGAGGTTCTCTATTTCTTTATTAAAGAAACTCTCAGTTCAGTCTGAAATGAACTCTTTGTGACCCCATGAATCGCAGCATGCCAGGCCTCCCTGTCCATCACCAACTCCCGGAGTTCATTCAACTCATGTCCATCGAGTCCGTGATGCCATCTGGCCATCTCATCCACTGTCGTCCCCTTCTCCTCCTGCCCCCATTCCCTCCCAGCATCAGAATCTTTCCCAATGAGTCAACACTTCGCATCAGGTGGCCAAAGTATTGGAGTTTCAGCTTTAGCATCAGCCCTTCCAATGAACACCCAGGACTGATCTTCAGGATGGACTGGTTGGATCTCCTTGCAGGCCAAGGGACTCTCAAGAGTCTTCTCCAACACAACACTTCAAAAGCATCAATTCTTTGGCACTCAGCTTTCTTCACAGTCCAACTCTCACATCCATACATGACCACTGGAAAACCCATAGCCTTGACTAGATGGACCTTTGTTGGCAAAGTAATGTCTCTGCTTTTGAATATGCTATCTAGGTTGGTCATAACTTTTCTTCCAAGGAGTAAGCATCTTTTAATTTCGTGGCTGCAGTCACCATCTGCACTGATTTTGGAGTCCAAAAAGATAAAGTCTGACACTGTTTCCACTGTTTCCCCATCTATTTTAAATGAAGTGATGAGACCAGATGCCATGATCTTAGTTTTCTGAATGTTGAGCTTCAAGCCAACTTTTTCACTCTCCTCTTTCACTTTCATCAAGAGGCTTTTAGTTCCACTTTTCTTTCTGCCATAAGGATGGTGTCATCTGGATATCTGAGGTTATTGATATTTCTCCCGGCAATCTTGATTCCAGCTTGTGTTTCTTCCAGTCCAGCATTTCTCATGAGGTACNGAAAAAGTTGGCTTAAAGCTCAACATTCAGAAAACAAATATCATGTCATCTGGTCCCATCACTTCATGGGAAATAGATGGGGAAACAGTGGAAACAGTGTCAGACTTTATTTTGGGGGGGTTCCAAAATCACTGCAGATGGTGACTGCAGCCATGAAATTAAAAGGCACTTACTCCTTGGAAGAAAAGTTATGACCAACCTAGATAGTATATTCAAAAGCAGAGACATTACTTTGCTGACTAAGGTCTGTCTAGTCAAGGCTATGGTTTTTCCTGTGGTCATGTATGGATGTGAGAGTTGGACTGTGAAGAAGGCTGAGCACCGAAGAATTGATGCTTTTGAATTGCGGTGTTGGAGAAGACTCTTGAGAGTCCCTTGGACTGCAAGGAGATCCAACCAGTCCATTCTGAAAGGGATCAACCCTGGGATTTCTTTGGAAGGAATGATGCTAAAGCTGAAACTCCAGTACTTTGGGCACCTCATGCGAAGAGTTGACTCATTGGAAAAGACTCTGATGCTGGGAGGGATTGGGGGCAGGAGGAGAAGGGGACGACAGAGGATGAGATGGCTGGATGGCATCATGGACTCGATGGACGTGAATCTGAGTGAACTCCGGGAGATGGTGATGAACAGGGAGGCCTGGCGTGCTGCGATTCATGGGGTCGCAAAGAGTCAGACACAACTGAGCAACTGAACTGAACTGAACTGAGAATGGGCTGCTTCAGAATAGCCTAGGTGTTTGCTGCTGGGTTGTTGTTTTTTTTTTTTTCCTAAATACAGATTTCCAAGTTTACTCCAATCTCCAGTATTCTGATTATCAGTAGACCAAAAGTAGGACCTGGGAATTTTCATTTTAAGTCTCCCTAAGTGATTGGGATGCACAGGGAGTATGTGGAGGGCATCTCTGCGGCCATACCATTATTTTAAGTCTCAGAGTTCCTAAGGCTAGAGAGTACAGAAGTCTTCCTTCCTTCCTTCCCTCCTTTTTTTCCTTCCTTCCTTCCATCAGCCATACCTTAAGCATCTCCTAGGTGTAATTTGCTATGCTAGATATCTTACGTCATTGTGTCATTCATCTGTACATTCCCTAAACATCTATGTGCCAAGTGCTCAGCTCCAGAAATTCAAAAAGTTGAACAAGAAAGACAGGGTCCCCTTTTCAGCTGGAAAGTAAGACAACATTGATGAACTATTTAACCAACCTATGAGTATTTAGAAAGGAAGAATACAAAGCAGGGGATCCACCACATCTAGAGGAAGCCTTGAAGACCTTAAGCTGAGACTGGAGGATGAGGACCAGTGAGGTGACTGGGCTCAGTGCTGTGTGTTCCAGGCAGAAGGATCAATGAAGCGTTTGAAGCAGAGGTGTGACCTGCTCGGATCTGCATTTTCAAAAGATCTCTATGGCAATTATGCTGAACCAGGTGGTCCAACTTCCTCTCCCAGTGATCATCCATTGCTCCCTAACCCCACCTCTGTCTGTATTTCATATCCTTACTCCCCAAGAGAGATGCTTATTGGGTCAGTTTATCACAATCCAACACAGAGCACTCAGGGGCACTCATAGGCCAGGTGAGCCATGGGCCTCCCTGTGATCACTGTGTCCAAAAGACCTTCTTTTCCTTGGACACTGACTGCAGCTCTCAGGCCACAGACATGACCTCTTGATTCAGAGTGACTGGGACTCAGGGTCTCAGGGGTCTCCGGGACAGCTGTTAGAGCTAAGCAGAGATGCCGAGGATGGAGAACAATTGTTTTTGGAGATTCTCTCAAGTCTCTGACCAGGCAAAGAAGTAGAACTAGAACTAGAACTCTCCACATGCACTCTAGCTTTGTTTTCTGATGAGAGAGAAGGAAAGTCTTTCAGAACAAAGTTAGAGGACTAACACCATCTGGTTTCAAGACTCATCATAAAGCTATAGTAACTAGGAGTGTGTGAAACAGTATTGGCATCAAAAAAAAAAAAAAAAAGATCAATGAAACAGAATAGAGAATCCATAAATAGATCCACACACAGGAGCAACTGATTTTTGAGAAGAGTATAACTGTAATTTGGTGGACAGAAGAGTCTTTTCAACAAATGGTGCTGAAACAATTGAATATGCACATGGAAAAAAATTGAACTTCTATCCACACTGTACATCATATCCAAATATTAACTCAAAATAGATCATAGATCTAAATGTACAATCTAAGTCTATAAAACTTCAAAGAGAAAACATAATAAAAAATCTTTGTGATCTTGAGTTGGCAAAGATTTTTTTTAAGTAAGTCACCAAGAAAAAAAAGAAGGTAAGTTGGACTTTATCAAAATAAAAAAACCTTCCTGTCTGTCTTTGAAAGACACAGTGAAAAGAATGAAAAGGCAAGCCACTAATAGGAGAAAATATTTGTAACCATACAACTGACAAAAAAAAAAAAAAAGTGTCCAGAATAAAGACCTTTCCAAACTCAATAATAAAATAACACAATTTAAAAAAAAAATAAGCAAAAGATTTGAACAGAAGCTTTACCTAAAAAGATACACAGCTGGCAACTAATCACATGAAAGGATGTTCAACTATCTTCAGTTGATAACTAAACGATCATTAGTTACTAATGATAATTAATGAGGCCTAAACCATCATTAGTCACTAGGAAAATACCATTTACAACCACACACCTAGTAGAATATCTGAATTTAAATTTAAAGGAATGACCGTATCAAATGCTGGCAAAAATGTGTAGCAAATAGAACTTTCAACCAGTTTGGAAAGCAGTTTGGCATTCAGAAAACAAAGATCATGGCATCCGGTCCCATCACTCCATGGGAAATAGATGGGGAAACAGTGGAAACAGTGTCAGACTTTATTTTGGGGGGCTCAAAAATCACTGCAGATGGTGACTGCAGCCATGAAATTAAAAGACGCTTACTCCTTGGAAGAAAAGTTATGACCAACCAAGATAGCATATTCAAAAGCAGAGACATTACTTGGCCAACAAAGATCCATCTAGTCAAGGCTATGGTTTTTTCCAGTGGTCATGTATGGATGTGAGAGTTGGACTGTGAAGAAAGCTGAGCGCTGAAGAATTGATGCTTTTGAACTGTGGTGTTGGAGAAGGCTCTTGAGAGTCCCTTGGACTGCAAGGAGATCCAATCTGTCCATTCTAAAGGAGATCAGTCTTGGGTGCTTTGGAAGGAATGATGCTAAAGCTGAAACTCCAGTACTCTGGCCACCTCATGCAAAGAGTTGACTCATTGGAAAAGACTCTGATACTGGGAGGGATTGGGGGCAGGAGGAGAAGGGGACGATGACAGAGGATGAGATGGCTGGATGGCATCATGGACTCGATGGACGTGAGTCTCAGTGAACTCCGGGAGTTGGTGATGGACAGGGAGGCCTGGCGTGCTGCGATTCATGGGGTCACAAAGAGTCGGACACAACTGAGCGACTGAACTGAACTGAAAACAAAAGTCAACAAAACAAAATATATATACACATACCTGATATTGGATCCAGCCATTCTACTCCTAGAAATGAAAACAGATGTTCTTACAAAAACTTATACATGAATGTTCATAGAAGCTTTGTTTACAATAAATAGAAAATGGAAACAACCCAGTGTCATTGACATGTGAATGGATAAACAAATTCTGGTATATCCATACACTGGAATACTCCCCAACAAGAAGACGAAGGAAATTTTCATGCATATTTCAATGAATCACAAAATAATTATGCTCAGGGAAAGACTAAGACAAAAAAGAATATGTATTATATGGTTCCACTTGCATAGAATTCTGGAAAATGAAAACTAATATATAGTGATAAAAGGCAGATCTGTGGTTGCCTGGTGATGGGGTGAGAAGAGGAGCAGGAGGGGTCGTTACAAAAGGGCATAGGGAAAGACTGGCAGAGAGAACAGGGGCTACGCTCATTCTCTTGATTGTGGGGAGGGTTTCATGGCTATATAAATGTGTTGAAACATCAAATGTTTCAACATGTGCCCTTTTCCTATATGTCAATAAAATTACTTTTGTCTTTCTCTGTCTGACTCAATATCACATATAGGTGGAATCTAAAAGATAAAACAAATAAATGAACAAAACAGAAGCAGACTCACAGATACAGAAGATAAACTAGTGGTTACCAGTGGGAAGGGGAAGAAAGGAAAGACAAGGCAAGGGTAGGAGATTAAGAGGCACAAACTATCATGTATACAATAAATAAGCTATTAGGCTATATCGTCTCACATGGCACAGTATTTTATCATAACTTTTAACAGAATGTCATCTGTAAAAACACTGAATCACTATGTTGTACATCTGAAACTAATATTATATTGTTAATCAACTGGACTTCAATTTTTAAAAAGTAAAATAAGATCAAACTAGTTTTAAAAAGAAGAATCCAGGAAAAACAAAACAAAACAAAGCCTTTCTCCCCTGTGTGCTCTCTGTCACTTTCTCTATCCATCACAGACTTTACCTTCTACTGAGACGTGGGGGCCATGTCTTCTGTCCCCACAAGCCAGTCACTTCTAATTAAAGAGCAGTCTTGTGGGGGATAAGCCTGAGTGGGGAGAGAAAGAAGACAGGCAAAGGATTCTTCATCAAAGTCAAGCCAATTCCTTAGCAAAATCCCTGGAATCAAACGGACATGGGTATAAATTCTGGCTCAGTGACTTAGCAATTTTTGAATCCCTATCCTTTCCAAACCTTGGCTTCATTACCAGCAAAACAGGATCGTAATACCACACAAAGAATGCTGGGAAGATTAAGTGAGCTACTATTTGGAAAGAGACATACATCAGAACTTGTGTGGAGTAAACGCTTCCGTGATTACCCAGGGAGGCAGAATCTAGAGGGGGAAGGGTATAGAGTTGGAAGCTGAGAAATGTGGGTTCTAGTCCTAACTGCCACCAACCCCTTACAAGACTTTGCTGCCAATCTGAGAAGCCCTTCTGCACCGTTTGGAGAGGGAGGAAAAATGGACAGAAGCTATCCGTTCACTAAGTTCTCTAAGTCCTGGATTCAGTGAGACCAAGACTCAGCAAACTATAGACCTCAAGCCAAATCCAGCCCAGTGCCTCATTTTGTACAGCACACGAGCTAAAAATGGTTTTATTTTTCCAGATCATTTTTTTTCAATGCACTTTGAGGAATGTGGGATCTTATTTCCCTGACCAGGGATAGAACCCATGCCCTCTGCATTGGAAGTTGAGTTCAGTTCAGTCGCTCAGTCATGTCCGACTCTGCGAACCCATGGACTGGAGCACACCAGGCTTCCCTGTCCATCACCAGCTCCCAGATCTTGCTCAAACTCATATCCATCAAGTCAGTGATGCCATCCAACCATCTCATCCTCTGCCGTCCCCTTCTCCTCCTGCCCTCAATCTTTCCCAGCATCAGGGTCTTTTCCAATGAGTCAGTTCTTCACATCAGGTGGCCAGACTTTTGGAGTTTCAGCTTCAGCATCAGTCTTTCATTTCCTTTAGGACTGACTGGTTTGATCTCCTTTTTGGATATGCAGTGTGGCATATCCAATATGCAATATCCATGCTTTGACAGTCCAAGGGAGTCTCAAGAGTCTTCTCCAACACCAGGGTTCTAAATCATCAATTCTTTGGCACTCAACTTTCATTATAGTCCAACTCTTACATCCATACGTGACTACAGGAAAAACCATAGCTTTGACTAGACAGACCTTTGCTGCATTGGAAGAGCAGAATCTTAACCACCAGACCACCAGGGAAGTCTGATTTTCACATTTTAGATGGTTGGGAAAATGTTTAAAAAAAAATTGTAACATGTGAAATTGATATGAAATTTAAATTTCATTGTCCGTTAATTATGTTTGGCTGCTTCAAGATACAAAGGTCAGAACAGAGTAATTGCAGCTCTGACCACAAGACCTGCAAAACCTCTTTACACGACTTAGCAAATAAAGAGCAAGCAACAATGTCCTCCTCTGAGCTCTCAAGAGCAGGTCCACCAGCTTGTCTGAGGGACGCGGGAGATGGGGATCAGGGGTGAGGCTGCTGCTGCTGCTGCTAAGTCACTTCAGTCATGTCTGACTCTGTGCGACCCCATAGACAGCAGCCCACCAGGTTCCCCCATCCCTGGGATTCTCCAGGCAAGAACACTGGAGAGTGGGTTGCCATTTCCTTCTCCAATGCATGAACGTGAAAAGTGAAAGTGAAGTCGCTCAGTCGTGTCCGACTCCTAGCGACCCTGTGGACTGTAGCCCACCAGGCCCTTCCATCCATGGGATTTTCCAGGCAAGAGTACTCGAGTGGGTTGCTAATAAGAGTGATCAGCATATCCCAGACTTTGTGCGGCATGCAATATCTCAATTAATCTACATAACAACCCTGTCCAAGTACATATTGTTATTATTCCTACTTGGTGATAGAACTCCGGCTTAGAGACTTTAGGATTTCATGGATAATAAGATATCCAAAAAATCAGAGTGAGCAAGCACCCAAACAGATGTTGCAAACATCTGTTTTCCTAGGTAAGGTCAGTAGACACAACTACCATATCCCATCACCCTTATTTCATAAAAGAACAGACATGTTAACAATTAAAAGGTGAAAGTAAATGGCCTCTAAATAAAGAAGAATTCTTTACATTAAAAAAAAAAAGAAAACTTATCTTTAAAAGAAACCATCACATTGTCTTTATTTCCTCATTTCCCCAGTGGCCAAAAAAAATTTGACATGAAATGGAGGAGGATGAGTTTAGGGAGCCCCTGTAGTCGACTACAGGGCAAGGAGCTCGGGAGTATTGAGCAAAACTTGGAGAGGTGGAGCAGAGGTGGGCATGCCTGCCATGGAGAGCCCCCCAGCGCACACCTGGGCCAGCACTCAGAACAGAATCCAGAGAGGCCTCCAAACAAGACCCTGGAGATGTTGGGTGCTTGTCACCACACAAGGCATCTGCCAAGGCATCCTAGAGGAACAGGATTTCAAACCTAGACTGTATCTGTGAGATCATGCTGCCCATCCCCTGGAGGAAGAAATTCTGTCTCAGAGAGGTTAAACTGTTTCACAGAACCATGAGGCTGCCAGTTGCAAAGGTAGAATTCTAACTCCAGTCTCCACACTCCCAACCAGTACATTTTCCACCACATTACGGTATCTGCCAGAGGACAAAACTCTGTAGAAAGTACACTATATTTGGTCTGCTGCTGCTGCTGCTAAGTCACTTCAGTCGTGTCCGACTCTGTGCGACCCCATAGATGGCAGCCCACCAGGCTCCCCCATCCCTGGGATTCTCCAGGCAAGAATAATGGAGTGGGTCTATGAGGGCATAAATGCTCAGACCTGTCCAACTCTTTGTGACTCTGTGGACTATAGCCCACCAGGCTCCTCTGTCACTGGAGTGGTTTGCCATTTCCTACTCCAGGGGATCTTCCTGACCCAGGGAAGGAACCCAGGTCTCTTGAGTCTCCTCCATTGGCAAGCACATTCTTTACCACAGCACCACCTGGGAAGCTCCAGTCTATGAGGACATCTACTTCTAAAGGTGGGGTGTGGTGGTTTAGTTCTCCATGGTACTGCAGGAACACATTTCCTGGGTATTGGAAAGGACAGCCCCTCCCTTCCACAAACATGCATGAACAACCACCAAGTCTTGAAGGTGCTGAAGACCTATGAGGTGAGAAGAACAAATCCCCGACCCAGAAGGCCCTGGGTGAGTTGTCCGAGCACAGGGCAGGGACTTGGGGTTGGGACTCTGGGTTGAGGAGAGACTGCATGTTCCCCAAGCTCTGCTCCTGAAACCAGCACTCACTGGTTATGCCTGCCAATCAGAACCTGGGGGACGCAGTGGGTTGACCTGTTCCATTTCCTGTCTTCCTATTCCCTTTGAACCCCCTGACATGTGACTCCTGTTACTCTCCTAAAACTACTCCACAAAGGTCCTGAGTTACCTTCAAATGGTCCAAGACAAAGATGCTCTTTCAATCCTCAGGACCTGTGCTCAGCACCCGACCACCTTCACATGGATGATTACGTATCATAACCCAGTGGGGTCCCCATCCACCCAAGAACACGTGCCAAACAGTTCTGCTATCCTTGACTCCTTGCTCGGACCCAGCCTTCCTGTCCAAACCCTTGGCCAGTCCCTTCCTTTCTTCCACTGAATCACCTCTCAACACTTCTGTCCCCTCTGGGAGCCCCATGGCCCTCACTCACGCCTTTCTCATTACTGCCCTGGATGTGGCCTCAGCTTCAGGGTCTCCACTTCCACCCTCCCCAGTCCTGTCCGCTGGGAACTTTCTAAAACAGGAGCCAGCAGACTGCGGTCAGGCCAAGGTGGTCCAGGTCCACCCACCACCTGCTCTTATATTTTTTAATGACTGTATTACCTACATAGCTGGGGTCCCCAGCCCCCAGGGCTATGGACCGGTACCAGTTTGCAGCCTGTTAGTAACCAGGCCACAGAGCACGAGGTGACCAGCAAGTGAGCGGGCAAAGTTTCATCTCTATTTATAGCTGTTCCCATCGTTCATATTACCACCTGAGCCCCTGCCTCCTGTCAGATCAGTGGTGGCGTAACAAATGTAATGTGCTTGAATCATCCTGAAACCATACTCACCCCCTGCCCCCGAGTCAGTCCATGGAAAAATTGTCTCCCATGAACTGGTCCCTGGCGCCAAAAGTGTCGGGGACCGCTGCTCTGTAGTATCCTCAGTTTCCGTCTTAGCCCACAAAGCTAAAACCTTCACTCTCTAGCCCTTTCCAGGAACATTTGCTGACCTCTTCATAACCCCAGCACTGACTGCCGTCCTACTGCTCCTTGCCTGGATCCAGCTTCAGGGCTTCTGAAGTGCCTGAGGCACTGGCTGACATGCTAGCTAAAGATTCTGGCTCAGTGGGTCTGAGGTGGAGCCCAGAATCTGCATTCCAGCAAACATTCACTGCACACAGCCCAGGAGGTTCTCATGTAGATTCTCACTGTCGGTCCCAGGCCTTGTGACATTGTGCTCTAAGTATGGGGCAACGCTGAAGTTTCTGAGATGCTCAGACACGGCCGTACCCCTGCTCTCACTGCTCCGTCTATCTGGAGATCCTTGGCAAATGCTTTGTCTCAGGCTCCACGTGAAGGCCACGTCCTCCCAGACCCCCACCCCTCCCCAAGACAGGCACTGCCACCCACTCCTCTGTCCTCCAAGAAGCACCTACCCCTCTGCCACCCAGATGCTGTGCGTGCATGTCTCAGAAGCCACTTGTGAGCTCTTGATGCAGGGCCCCGCCCCTTCACTGTTCCCCCAGCCCCAGCCGAGAAGGCAGGGACTCAGTATTCAATGAGTCAGTGAATGAACAGATGGGCTGGCTCCAAACTGGCACATGATGCTGTACAAAGTCAGGCCTGGAGTCCCAAACCCCGAGCCCTGGCCACACGACCTTCGTCCTCATCCATCAGCAGTGAAACGAGAGTGGTTCAGCACAAGAGCTGGTCTGGGTGTGTACCCAGCTCCATACCTTCCTTGCTAGCTCTCCGACCTTGGGTAACCTGTACAAACTCTCTGACCCTTGTTACATCATCTCTAAAATGAGAAAGATGACACTAATAGCAATTACTTCATAGAGTTGCTCTGAGGCTTCAATGAAATAATCCACGGAAACCTCTTCAGCACATCGGAAGCACTTGATCCTGTTACTCACGGTTGCTAGCTATTCCGTCGTTTGTCTTTGTCCACGACAGGCAAATGCCCGAGGGGTCAGGAAGCCTCAGCCTGTCCTGAGGGAGGGAACAGTGGAGACTGTTCAGACTTGTCTCAGGGTTGTCACAGGAAATCACCAACCAGTGAAGCCCTGGCAAGTGACCCAGGATACCCTAGGAAGAGGCGGATGGGTCCTGGAACTCCTAAAGCTCAGGGCCCCAGGTCCCAGGCCAATTCAAGAAATTCATCCCAATAGATGCAACTAAAGATAATCACACTAAGTGAAGTTAGAAATACCATACGATATCGCTTATATGCAGTATCTAAATTATGGCACAAATGAACCTGTCTTCGAAACAGAAACAGATTCACAGTCACAGAGAGATTTGTGGTTGCCGGGGGATGTGGGCAGGAAGGATTTGGTGCTTGGGGTTAGTAGACGCAAACTATTATACACAAAATCGATAAATAATAACATTCTACTATATAGCAGAGGGAACTATACTCAGTGTCCCGGGATAAACCATAATGGAAAAGACTATGAGAAAGAGCATATATTTGCTCGTAACTGAGACACTTTGCTGTAGAGCAGAAATTAACACAACACTGTAAATCAACTACATCTCAAATTTTTTTTAAAGATGAAATCCATTCCACAAATGTCCCTTCCCCTGGAAGGTTGTTCAGGGGACAGCGGACACAGCAGGTGGAGGAAGTGGTAAGGGCTGGGACATGCAGGGGATGCTGGCAGCAGGCCCGCCCGCAGCAGCAGCGGGCCGCACTGCACGTTTGTTGAGCCTCGTCGATGAGCAGACACAAGCAAGGGCAGATGCTGCCAGCCTCAGGGAGAAGGTTGGATGGAGACGCCACAGGAGCCCCAGGTGCCCACAGCGTGACCTGCCATGTACAGAGAGCAGCGTGGCATGTCCTTACGTGGCAAATCCAGGACAGGGGCTTCTCACAGCAGGGTGACCTCCGGGCGTGCACAGACCAGATTACAGGGGACCGGACCCCACAGGGCTACAGAATCAGAAAGATTCTGAGTAGCATTTGGCTAAACACTTTTTTTTAAGCCATTCTTCAATTGCACAAACCTGAAATTTAGGAGTTGACACCTCTCTCCCCCTTAATCTGCAACCTGTCCCTCCATCAGCAACCTGATCCTCCATCTGCAGCTTGACCCTCCATCACCAGCCTGACCCTCCATCATAGAACATTGCCTTTTCTTTTTTCTTTTTTTTTTGCTGCACCAGGTCTTACTTGCAGCATGCAAGATCTTTCTTCCTTTTTCTTTTTTTAGTTGTGACATTTGGACTTTCAGTTGTGGCATGTGGGATCTAGTCCCCTGACCAGGGTTCGAACCCCGGCTGCCTGCATTATCTACACAGAGTCCTAACCACTGGAACAGCAGGGAGGTCCCAGAACACTACCAGTTGTATCTCCCAAGAATCTCTGCCATCAAATACCCTCAGCCTCAGTCTCACCGACTCTGTTCGATTTGCTTTTCTTTCCCCACTGCATAGGATAAATATTCCCCAACATACTCGTCTATGTATGTTATGTTTACCCTCTGTCTCTCCCTCACTAAAAGGTCAACTCTTGAGGATAGGGACCTTTGCCTGTTTTGCTTACTGAAAAGTACCTGGCACATAGTAGGTGCTGAGAAACCATTCATGGACTGGAGCTCCCTGACCACCATCTCCCTTCTGAATGACCACACGAGCCTCCTGTCAGGCCCACCGCTGACCACTCTTGGTCCATTTTCAGTGCGTCCCCCAGTGTAGAATCTTCTCAAAAGGCAGAGCTTGATCGCCCGCTGTCTGTGCCGTTCACACGTGCACGCACAGGCTGCAGACACACCAGCGGCTTCCCACCGCTCTCGGGGTGAAGTCCGGTCCCCCTGCCCTGGTCCCCATCGTGTGGCCTGCTCCTCATCTGTGCTCCTCTCCCTGGCCCCAGGGCAACTGTGGAGGGGGAGAGACAAGCAAGGCCCCTGGCTTCTGGGAGCTTCCCTTCCAGGAGGGGAGATGCCAAGCACAAAACCAATGAAACAATAAAACCATCCTTGAGCACAGACTGAAATCTCAGGAAGTGCAGGGAAGAGCAGTATCGGTTGACTGTCGGTGGATCTCCGAAGGGGTGAGCACAGAGCTGACGGCTTGAGGCACTGGGGCCAGTTTGACAGGAAGGCTGGGGGGTCAACCCTCCCAAACTCTTAGTAACCCTGTCCTTTCGCTATGAATCCACTTGAGACCAAGTCTAGCACCCCTGAAGTGTTTTTTTTCAAGGCTTCTCTAGTAGCTCAGGTGGTAAAGAATCTGCCTGCAGTGCAGGAGACCTGGGTTCGATTCCTGAGTCAGGAAGATCCCCTGGAAAAGGAAATGGCAACCCACTCTAGTATTCTCGCCTGGAGAATCCCCATGGACAGAGGAGCCTGGCGGGCAACAGTCCATGGGCTCATAAGAGTCAGACACAATTTAGCGACTAAATCACCACCTGATGTATTTCCCAAGTGCCCCTTCAGCCATCCCCCAAGCGAGACCGAAAGACCACACGCGTCTCTCTCCAGACTGTGACTCAAGGAGAGTACGTTGCGGGATCACTGTGGCCACATTCCAAAACCTTTGGTCCTCGATGGAAAACCACACACAGAAAGGAATGTGCCCCCCTCCCAGGCATGATCTCCAAAACCCAGCCAAGATGAATATCTAATCCCTCCCTGAATGCACTTAAATGCTTCTGGAGAGCAAAGGAATTACTTAAATAGAAAATAACTGTTGCAAGACCATTATTACTAATTCAAGATGTGTCAAATGACATTGAGGTGTTCTGTTTAATGTTCTGTCATTACTCTCATCTCTTAGAGAGTATAAAAATAAGAGTTCATCTGATGACCTGGAGGCCCGCACCTATTTCCCTCGTAATCTCTCACAACCACCCTCCTGGAATTCTCCAACCTTTGGAGCTTTCAAGAACATAGCCCTTAGGCTGAAGAGTCAACATCTGGGTCCTGGGATGGTCTGAGGCTACTGAAACGTCAGGTAACCTCCAGGGGGCTGGCAGAGCGAGCTTGCACTCATGATTACACTCATGGCATGCAATCTCTCTATTCTGCATGGGATGATGAGGAGAAAATTGCTGGGTCCAGGATCCCAACGGGCAGCTTGCCCTAGTTGACCTTTTAAGAGGCGTGTGGACCGTTTCCCCAAATTTAAAGGAAACCGAGGGTGCCTCAGGACACAGCAGCAGAAAAATAAGGCTTGCCTGACCCCTTGTGGTGTGTGGCTCTCGGAGCCCTGTCTTAGCTGTCCAGAGAGGACAGGAGACTAGATTCCATGCAGATGCGGGTCTGTAGTGGACTGAAGAGTGGACACCCCCACACACACCTCCAGTATGTTCCCCCAGAGTGACTGTATTTGGAAAAAGGGTCTTTTCAGATGGATGAGAGATTTTAAGATGGGATTATCTTGGATTACCTGGCAAGTGTTAGTCGCTCAGTCCTGTCTGACTCTTCACAACAGGTACTGTAGCCCACCAGGCTCCTCTGTCCATGGAATTCTCCAGGCCAGAGGACTGGAGTGGGTTGCCATGCCCTCCTCCAGGGGATCTTCCTGACCCAGGGATTGAACCTGGATCTCTTGCATTGCAGTCAGACCCTCCACTGTCTGAGCTGCTTGGATTGCGCCCTAAATCCAACGACAAGTGTCCTTAGACAGGAGAAGACCCAGGCACACAGAGGAGATGGCCCCGTGAAGACGGAGGCAGAAGTTGGGAACTGGACTCACGGCTACCAGCCAAGGAGCACCAGGGGTCGCCAGCGGCCACCGGAGACCAGGAGAGAGGGCGGGGAACGGAGCCTCCCTCAGAGTTTCTAGGAATCAGCCGACCTTCGTTTGGGCCTTTCGGCTCCAGAACTGTGAGAGAATAAATGTCTTCTTTCTGAAACCACCACCCTGGAGTCACATGTTACTGCATCCCTAGAACATGAACACAGCGTCTTTTATGTTCAAGACGGGGTTGAGTGCTCAAAGTCAGAGGGTTTCCAGATGCTGGTCTTTGGAGGGAGGGCATCAGAATCCCCCAGGGCTCTTGTTAAAGCAGATTCCTGGTGCCGGTCAGATCCTTGAGATGGAGCCTCTGAGATCTGTACATTTCACAAGCGGTCCCTAGCCAGTTCTCCCACACAACCTGTTCTGGGAGCTCCTGCTCTGAACAAATCCAGGATAACCTTTGTGGCTGTTATCGGCACTGTTCGCTCGGTAGTTCTGGCTCTGTACCTTCCAAACACCGGATAGGACTACCACTGCCCCCCCCACCCCGCCCCCAGGGGTCACTTTCAGGCTGAACATTTTATTGCACTGGCAGCCCAAGACCCTCTGGACTCTTTTCCCGAAGAATTTGGGATGGTGGCAGCCATTGGCAGGGTCCCTGAGTGAGCGGAGCCGCCTGCCTACATGCAATGGCATCATACCTCTTGGGGTTACTACTGCTGCTGTTCTCAGGAAATAAGCCACTGAAATGGCAGGCTGTTTGTCACTGCAACATAGCCTAGCCTGTCCTGACCGGTCTTAACACAGGAATGTTTAATTTCAACTTCAAGTCACTCTCCCTAAGGCATAATTTGGGTACAGATACGTCTTTTGAGCTTTGCAATTTGCTTAACATGCCTCAGGCTCATCTTAGGGAATATTTCTCGTATTACAAGGGATGCTGAACTGAACTAATTCAGTATTAACTCCCAAAAAACTCCAGAACTTGCTTTTCTAGCTATTTTCTCAACTTACAAAAGTGAGGAATTTTCTATTCCCTATCAAACTATGCATTTGAGTCACCTCAGGATCTTGTTAAAATTTCACACTATTAAAATTCAGTTGTCTGGGATGAGTTCTTATTGTTGATTTAGTAGCTAAGTCGTGTCTGATTCTTTTGTGACCCCGTGGACTGTAGCCCACCAGGCTCCTCTGTCCATGGGATTCTCCAGGCAAGAATACTGGAGTCAGTTGTCATTTCCTTCTCCAAGGGACCTTCCCGACCCAGGGATCAAACCCGTATCTCCTGCTTGGCAGACAGATTCTTTACCACTGAGCCACCAGGGAATCCCCTAGGGCGAGTTACACAGTTCTAATCAACTCTCAGATGATGCCAGTTCTCCAGGTCTGTGTACCACACTGTGAGTAGCAAGATTTCAGGAAAAGCATTTCTACAAAATTAACTACTGAACTAACAGTTAAATTAATTCCATGACATCCATAAGTAGAATAGCATATATCCAGAAAGCTATCTATAGCTTCACGTGTCCAAATTCAGCCTCACAATAGCCCTGTCTGTGGCAGAGACCAAGCAGGTATTCTTATACCCATTTTGCAGATGAGAAAAATAAAAGCTGAGAGAGAGGAAGTGACTTCCCCAGGGTCATATAGCTAGAAAATGGCAAAGGTCAGACGAGAGCACGAATCATGTTTACGCTCTACCACTGCCTGGCAGTCCATGGGGTCGCGGAGTCAGGCACGACTGAGCGACGAACACTTACTTGCTTGCTGCCTAGTAATATTCCTGAAGATTTCATCAACATTTGAAAGCTCAGCAAGATTCTAAACATTATGTGTGTAAACCACTTCAAATTCTAATTCTTTGATCATTTCAACCTAGCCTCTGTGGCTTAGAAACGTTCTCCTTCCCGGGGAAAACACTGCCATCTGGTGGACCTTCAGAGCATTAATTTTTGGGACACTAATAAGTTTGGGTGGGGGCTTCCCCCATGGTGCCGTGGTACAGAATCTACCTGCCAATGCAGGAGACACGAGAGACACAGGTTCAATCCCTGGGTCGGGAAGATTCCCTGGCGAAGGAAGTGGCAACTCATTTCAGTACTCTTGCTTGGAAAACTCGATGGACAGAGGAGCCTGGAGGGCTACAGTCCATGGGGTCACGGAGTCAGACATGACTGAGCAACTGAGCAAGCACGCAGGCAAGTACGCAGGTCTGGGTTACATCCTTGCAATCTGGGCTTCTTAGCGCCAGTTCTCTGAGTCAACACAAGTGCTAGACTGTGCAGGAGACCCAGACAGGCCTTGAGCTGTGGTCCTTCCCTTCTAGGACCTCTTGAGGCAGAGATTAGCTTTCTATCTGAAACAATTTGTTCATCGTATAAAGTCTGTGATCGGAAGCTAAGGCTAAATTTTAATCTCTATTAGTAGAGTGTCCTAGAGCAAGGCATTTGACCTCTTGAGTCCTTAGTGTTCTCACCTATAAGAAGAGGATAAATACGGTCTTCCTTTCTGGATCACTCGGATGAAGATGAGAGATTTGTCTGAAAAGCCAAAAGGACTTGAGAATGGAAATGTTACAGGAATGGAGGAGCTCATGATTTCATTTCCTGATGGAGCCGGGATCCGAGCCTGGTCCACAGCGGGGACAACGGAAGAGAGAGAAGCGGCCGGCCTAGTGTGGGGAGCGGACGACAGCTTTAGAATCCCCGGAGCCACTGGCACGCTATGTGGCAACAGCGAATGCAGTTGGAAGGAGACGCAGACTGGGAAAGGCAGGAGAAGGGAGGGGCCAGGCACCCAGGTCTGGGGCCAGCGTCGCAGGTTTAACTTCCAACTGTCCTGCTTCCAAGCTGCCATCCCAGCGGGCTCTCTAACCCCTTGGTGTCTCAGACTGGGCACCTCTGAATGAAAATAACAGTGGCTGCTGTGAGAATGCAAAGGGTTCATGCAGGTACCTAGGCTATGTCATTTATTCAGTGCTTTCTGGTCCCTGGAATATTACCTCCATGAGGGCAAGAGTTTTCGCTTATTCCCGCCTTCTGCTGTGGAGCAGGCACTCAACAGTCACTGAATAGATGAGTGAGTGAATGGATGGATAAAACAATTGCCACAGGGCTCCTGGTGGCTCAACGGTAGAGAATCCGCCTGCCAATGCAGGAGACAACGGGTTCGATCCCTGGTCCTGGAAGATCCCATATGCCGCAGAGCAACGAAGCCCAGGTGCGACGATTACTAAGCCTGGGCTCTCGAGCCTGGGAGCCGCACCTCCTGAGCCCGGGTGCCGCAGCTGCTGAAGGTCGTGCATCCCAGAGCCTGTGCTCCGTGAAGAAAGAAGCCACTGCCTTGAGAAGCCCGCACATGGCAACCAGGGGAAAGCCAAGGCAGCAGCAAGGACCCAGCACGGCCAAATAAACAGAGAAAATTGGTTTGTTTTAATTAAAAAAAAAAATTGCCACAGGACTGACAGACAAAGGAGCTGTTTGAGGGAGAGGTTGAAAGGGAAACAAGGGCGCAGACGTTGTCTGGAGTTAGGGCTGAAGGCCACCCTCTAACCAAGTTCTGCTTAGAAGTATACCATGGAGGCTTTTCCCTGGGAAGGGCTAGGCTGGTGGTTCTCAAAAGGGATAATGTCT